>JAOPHQ010002570.1:270000-292500 GCA_030340625.1 Merluccius polli
TGATTTTGGAGATCAGAAATATACTACTATATCTATTATTTGTATATCTATAATATATACATCCATACATATGGTTAATAATAATATGGATATTTTCTCACGGTAGACTTGGCTCCCTCTCTGCAGTAGAAACCCTCAGAACAATCTCCTGAGGGCTCAGTGAGTCCTACACCCATGCAATACCGGCCGCCGCCACATGAGGTGCACTCAGACCTATCAATGAGAGCTGGCCGAGAACCGTAGCTACCTTCCGGACACGCTTCAGGATCCGAGCTGCCCTCGGGACAGTAGAAACCCTAGGAAGGAAGGAAGGAAGGAAGGAAGGAAGGAAGGAAGGAAAGAAAAATAAATAAATACAGACAGACAGACAGAAAGAACACAGAAAGGAAGAAACAAAGTTGATAAGATAGAGCAGAAAGAGGAAAAGGAAGGAAAATGCATACAATCGGAAAAGTCACATATTTGAACAAAGGTCAAGATCGCCATGTGATCCCTAAAAGCTTGGACGTGGTTAAGGAATGCCTCTACCTGTGGGCAGACTTCAGGGAACTGTGTCCCGGGTCGGAGGCAGTAGTGCCTGGACGGACACGGGGCACACACCTCTCCAGAGTGACCTAGTGTGTTGTTCCTGAAGTGGCCTGCCTGGCAAGGGAAGGTGTATGGGTCGCCCGTTCCCTGAGGACAGAAGTGTCCGTCCGGGCAGATTCCTGTCTGGAAGACAACCACACCCAAAATATCAGAATTCAACAAATCATAATTTAATATTTCAATCAACAACACAAAAAAAAGATTGCTCAATGTGAAATAAAGGTGGATTGACTAGTCATAGTCAGTTCAATCCACAATGTATTGGTAGGTAATTATAATCTTTGTGAGCTATTGCACATTGCATATGATTGTCTGATTAGCTGTCTCACAGGCTCGTTGATAGGCTGCTGCTGAGGATTCTGGGAGTAGCAGTATTTTCCCGGGGGACACCGGACGCACTCGTTGACGTCACGCAAACCAGGAAATCCACTGTAGGTCCCGTTGGGACACGGAACGGGATTGGGGTCCTACAGTAGAAAGCAAGAGAATTGACATTGTCATTTAACTGAACCAGCCATGTGGACAATTGAAAACGCAAGCTGCATAAAATTAGAAACGGCGACCGTTGGTGTTTGAGGTCAATGTGTGTGTGTGTGTATAAGCCCCACTGTACTGACTCACTATTCCCCCCCCAGGGCAGTAAAACCCTTGTGGGCAGAGGGTGGCCGAGCGCTGGGGGTCTCTGGCCAGCCCCTGGGAGCAGAGGAGGCCGGCGGGGCACACCATCATGCTCAACATGGCCTCCTTGCTGGTGGCCTCGCTGCTGCAGTAATGTCCCCGCAGGCACGGAGAACACTGCTCAGAGCCTTCGTCCTACACAGCGGATGAAGAAGAGGAAGATGAAGATGAGACGGTGAGATGTACCGTATGTATGTATGTACGGGGGAGTGATGCAGTGGAAAACACAAAGACGAACCTAGGCGGAGAGGAGAGATGTTAGAAGGAAATGTCATGACAACAACGTCTAGAGGAAAAATGTGAAATATAACATAACCTCCAGACAGTGTTGCTCAAACATGTCAAACATTTATAGATATGTATACATTTGGTGAGTAATGGTGTGATGTTATCCCGCTAGGCGATGGAGAGCAGTGCAACTAAAAATAAGCCCAATCAGGACATGTCTGTGACAAGGCAAGACTCTGGCTCATATTTTTTGCTGGCGCTGTTGGTTTGGTTGCCTTGTCGCTTTGGAGAAGAGGAGCGTGTAGAGAGAGAGAGAGAGAGAGAGAGACAGAGAGAGAGACAGAGAGAGACAGAGAGAGAGAGAGAGACAGAGAGACAGAGAGAGAGAGAGAGAGAGAGAAATGGGGGGGGCGGAACGGGCCTCTTACCGAGTAGCTGCCAGTTCCACAGACTCTAGGGCTGACAGTCGCCGAGCGGGGACAGAAATAGCCTGCAGGGCAGGCGGAGCAGTCCTCTATCCGCTGGCCTCCTTTCAGCCGGCGAAATGTAGAGCTGGAGAGAAAAGACGAGGCGAGGCAAGAACACAAATGTTTTCAGCCAATTGCGGTCAGCCTTCGCATGATCATGAAACTTCACGATTTGCAGCATGTTTTTTAAGCCCGATTAACGGCCCTTTTTTAAGGGCCATTAATTGCTCCCGATGATCCTCGGTGAGTGCATTGCATCAGACTTACGGTGGGCAGGGTGAGGGTTTGGAGGTACCCTGCTGACAGAAGGAGCCCTCCGGACATACGAGGCAGTCTTCCCGCTGCGCGTTGCCCATTCTGATGCTGTAGGTGCCTGCAGGACAGGGGAACTGGGTGCCGTACGCAGTCCCTTGCAACAAAACCCATAAACTTGACTTTAGTTTACGTTACACATTATAGTGACCTATCAACATTCGAGAACCAAGGTAGAGTTGGTGTACGTGTTACACCAAGTCACAAATATGTGTTAATGTCACTATTCTTAATGGTTGAATTGGTAATATTTTTTTCACTATTGTTTGCTTGTAGAGGCATCTGAAGTTGCTGTTGTTACTACACACATTCATACAGCTGTTGCTAAGCAGAGACCTGTATGGAGGTGGAGACAAGGTTGCTGTCGACACCTCGACTCGACTCCAAAAGTGTCAAAATTGCAGTCGGGGTTTTTTCTAAAATGCGTTTAGACTTGTCTTACACTGACACAATGCTTTACCTTCAGGACAGTAGTGGCCGGAGCTGCATCGGCCAGAGGGAGCGCCAGCACCTGCCAGACAGTACCAGCCTCGCAGACACGGCCCACATTCACTCTCCGCCTCCAGGCCGCTGCGCCCACTCCACGTCCCCACAGGACACTTGTACTGAGTGGGGAACATGGTCCCACCGGGGCAGTAGTGACCTGCGAAGCAGGACACAGGAGGCCTCTGGACCCCCCCTGTACCTGGTGGGCCCAATGACCACACCGTACGTAGTTAGATATATAGATAGTTAGATTAGATTACTGCTTATTGCATTAGTGTACAATTGAAAATGCAAGATGCATACAATATTTGTTTAGTTTTTTACAAATTTAAAAGTGAATGGATCACTTATTTAATTCTTATTACTGTCCTGTTCTTTCTGCTTTGATACGCTAATTTGAATGAATAAAGTACATCTTATCTTATCTTATATTGCACTATAATATATTTGCATTTGAGGTGAAAGGAGGAACAAGTAACATTGTAGAAATCAAACAAAGTCAGTCAAAGTCATAGTTTTGAACTATGCAATAGCAGGATGAACGGCACCTCGTGGACAGGCATATCTGGCCGGACATCGCTGACACTGTGAGCGGTCGGTGAGGTCGCTGCGGTTGCTCAGAGTCCCAGGAGGGCAGGCATTAGTCGGCGCGTTCGGTTTTGATGACCCAGGAGGACACACAAACCTATCAGCATTCACACAGAATAACTTGTGTGAGAGAGGAAGATATACCGAGGCAAGCCATTGCATCCTAGCTCAAGCTGTGAAAGGGAGGATTTTGCAGAGTATATCAATATAATATATCTACTGCTGGAGGAGGTGTTGAGTCTGGAGTCTGTGGGCGGTGTTTACCCTGGCATGCAGGCCACGTCGGGAGCCTTGAGGGCTACCTGTGTGCAGGCATTGCCTGGGTAGCAGGGCCTGCAGTCTGTCAGCTCATCCTGGCCCTCCAGGGGGTTGAAGGTTCCCGGGGGGCATGGCACGGGGTCCCTGGTCCCCGCGGGGCAGTAGAAACCACCCGGGCATCTCAGACAGTCCTTCAAGCCTGGAGCAGGCATTAGGGCGTAAGATGTATTCCTGTTTTTCCGTTCATTGTGTATTCATTTGGGTGCGACCAGATGGATTTTTCTGGTGGTACCTCTAATGATGCATTTGTACTTTAGCATTCGGTTGGATTCCTTCAGTGATTACTTGGTTTACCATTTAACAAGTACCAGCTTCCAGGTTTTTGTTGTAAAAATTGATTGGTGTTTGCTGATATATAGAGTGAGATAATAAAATAAGGCACCATTATGTTCTGTCAAATAGAATGTAAACCCGATTTGATTTAACAGTTAACAATTAAACAGCTATGTACTGTGCCTTTGGAATCAATAAGTTAAACTCATACTGTATCATATGATAATGATTATATGATGAATGGCAAATGACAGATATAATAATCAGAGATGATGTATACTTATTGCTCCTTGGTGTGGGGTGAAGGTGCCCTGTGGACAGGCCATCTCCTCTAGGGTACCGGCAGGGCAGTATCTTCCCCTAGCACAGGCCAGGCCAGGGTTCACTGAACCTGTCACACACACACACACACACACACACACACATGAAATAAACACATGGCATCTTGAGGACAAGGTATGGCTGTAAGCTAGAGCAAATCCCTAAAATAATCATGTTCCCATGTATGATCGATATATGATGTGATTTTATTTTGGGGACACCCTGAAACAGAAAATAGCATTTTTTTTTACTATAAGCCACTAATGCACAGGGCTTTTGTAGTACAAAGCTTTTGTAGTACAATGTATTGGAGCATGGAGCACGTAGAGCAAATATGATACGATCTGAATTCATTAAGACACCCTGAAACCGGAAACAGTCTTTTTTCTTTTCCTTCTGTCAGGTTATTTCCTCTAAATCAGATGTGTTGTGATTGTGACACAGATGTCTGCATGGCATGGGCACACGATGATTATCCAACCACAAATAACATGAATTCACACCGGCTGGGCCACTGCGGCCAGTGGCCCCACCACTGCTCCCACCATCACAACTCATCATCCTTTGAAGATCAATACACATCCCTCCCCCGACACCGCCTGCATTTAGTGGCATCCTGTATGCTACGAAATACGTCATACACGCACACACCACAGAAGCACGACTGAGGTTTCACTTTTGTCGACACAAAGCTCTTTTTATGGGACAATGACTTTGGCTTCGGCGGGCGTGGATACTAAGACATCCCTTCCAGTGGACATCGTGTGCCCGATACTATCGTGAGGCCTTACCTGCAGGACAGAAGCGTCCCTCTGCACATCTCTTGCAGGCTGCCCTACTTGTCTGTCCCAGTTGCTGCCCTGCCGTGCCGGGCGGGCAAGGTGACCCGTGGGGTGTGGTGGTGCCCCCTTCACAGTAAAAGCCCTGTGGGCACAGGAACTGGGAGCTGGGCCTCTCTGTGCTGCCCTCCATGCAGTAAAACCCTGGGGAGAGTTATTCGTGGAAGAGAGAATCATAATCAAATACAATTGTATACAAACGCCAATAACACATTGTAATAAGATACACCCCATTTCTCTACATTGCACTTTATTTTTAGGATTTATCTCGTAGCGTTCATAAATCGATCGGTTCACACATTGATTTCTCAGTTAGGCTTTTTTTATTTTTATTTTTTTGCAGAAGTGGTTTTGGAGTGAAAGCATGCAGCAGAATCGCAAATCGAAAACAATCATATTACACAATAAAAATGTATGCTATTGAAAAACCACCCCCCTGTTGATCTATCGCAAATGCAACAGCCATCGATTGAAACGGTTTAAACTTGTGTTCAACAAGAAACGATGATGAGATGATGATGATTCATTCTCTGTATACCTGCAGGGCAGGCTCGGCAGTCTGTCAGGCTCGCCAGCCCCTCTTTAGGGCCGTAAGTCCCTCCTGGACATGGTGCCATGACACCTACAGCACAGTAATGGCCTGGAGGGGGGGGGGGGGAGAAATAGGCCTATATAATAATTCATTGCACTTACATAGCACTTTTCAAGACGCCATATAGAGTGTGTGTGTGTGTGTGTGCGTGTGGGGGGGGGGGGGGGGGGGGGGGGGTATGACACCTCATCCACTTCCAGTGTGTAGCACCCACCTGGGTGACGCACGGCAGCCGGTTTGCACCAGAACACCATCTATTTCTAACCGTGATGTTGTGCACTGGGATTAACCCTGCACAACACAGTATGCATCGACACAAAATCCTCACCTAAAGGGCAGACCAAACACGCCAGCCCTCCCCTGGGGTCTTTGTACGTTCCGGGGCGGCAGACGAGGGCCTGGCCGGACCGCCGGGCTGTGTTGGTCCAGGGAGGAGGGGCCGCCACAGCACCCCCACACCGTGGGGAGGAGTCATTGCAGCGGTGGCACAGGGCCTGTCCAGGGGAGGACGACTGGCCCAGAGGACAAGGGAGAGGCTGCGACGTCCCATTCTCTGGGCAGTATGTTCCTGTAGGAGCAGTGTAGAAGACCATCTCAAACGTAGATCTTTTTTTGGTGATAGTGATGGTAAAAGTGTAGTTGTTTGATGGTGATGATGATTTTCCATAACAGTCATTTATTTGGTTATTTGGTTAAAAAAGAGATTTGATATTGTTATTGAATGAATGTGTTGATCTAGCGATGTGATGGGGTTACCGGAGGGACACTTGACACACTGCAGGGTGCAGGCGGTGGAGTAGAAGCCAGGGGGACAGTCAACACAACTGGTCTGCTCCGAGTCGGGCTCCCTGCCCGGGCCACACTTTACACAACACACAGGGAACACGGTTATCACACAACACAAGTATCCCACGGGAAGTCATTCGGTGTCCGATGTGACCAACTGGCCGGCCGGGTTACCTTCTGAGGGTATCCAGATGGGCACACAGAGCCTATGGGGCAGGCCAAACACTCAATGACCCCTTCTGGGGAATGCTGTCCTTGGGGGCAGGCAGAGAGGGTACCGTTGTCTGGGTGACAAGAGAAGCTGGCAGGACACGGCCTGCAGTCCGCTCTGTCCTCGGAGCTGATCAGGCCGGGGGAACACGGCTATGGTGGCATACAGCGGGTGAACATGGACTTTAGTGTGGTGTTTATGTTGTTGCGCCAGTTGCGTCGCCATGTATTCAAACAGTATTTGTAATAGAAAAAAGTCCATTATCTGTCCGAGTTATAATACAAAGACCACGTTATTAGTGATTTACACCTTTACATTACACATTTTAAATCAATCAATCAATCAATCAATGATGACATTTTTTTTCTGTTCTGTGAACAAAGACCATATTAAGGCTGAGAAACAGAATAACATGTTTTTTAAGTGAATGTGTTCACCTTGCAGCCACCGATGCTGCTTCTCCCCGTGTAGAAATTGAATGTTCCCGGTGGGCATTTGTGAGGTGCTGACACGTTGCCAGGACAACTGGATAATTAAAGATAATGTAATAATTATCTTGTCACTTTTATGCACTGGCACAAACAAATGCTCAAGATGTGACTCAGAAAGAAAGTGTGTGTGTGTGTGTGTGTGTGGGTCAAACATGTTGAAGATGTTTGTGTGTAATTACAAGTGTCCCGTGGGGCATTCCAAGCAACCGTGGCAGGAGACGTACGTTCCCTCCGAGCAGCGACCACCCTGGTCCACCTCCGGCTGCATGGGCAGGTCGGCACTCCCTTTAAAGGATTCATACACGTAGTATACAACACAACATATAAAGGTTAGAAAACACTGGGGAAAAAACGAGGTACATTTTCTTTCCCTGTCATTGTGGGATGCAATAATTTAAATTGTGCCGTTCATTATTTTGATTTCTTTCATTCTATGGTGAAGCCATTTTCCGACTGACTGACATTAAATCATCCGCCGCCCTACCTGAGAGTGGGGCAGCCAACTCTGCCAGCAGCAAAAAGATCCAAAGAGCTTTAAAGCCAAATGTCCACATTATCAATAACATTTATCATTTACTCTGCGCTATCCTTGTACACTTTTTCTTTTTTTTCTGTATAATTTCCTCTTCACTAGCCCCTCATATTCCTTGAGAGCCAGTTTGGACCAGTTTGATCAGATCCATCAGGGCTGTGTGAGGAGATGTTTGAAAGTGAGATGCCCTCAGTCACCGAAAGTGAAACATGAGCCTGACATCTGATGCCCCGGTGTGTGTTGTCCAGCGGTCCCATAATCGTATGCACCGGTGTTCTCTGTAACTCTATCTTGATCATAATACATGATGTGTATACGGAAAATGCACCTTTCTGCTTGAAATGTCTATTTGATTGGGCTTTATGTGTGCCCATGTAAAATGCTTTTTTGTTGTTGTTTGCTTTGTGGGTGGTGGTGGCACTATTCTCCTTGAGTAGGAAGTGATGTATGCATTGCAAGTGAGCTCCAAGTGCATGGTGTAAATTTGCAAGTCATTCCGCCCTCCTGCTTTCTAATAGGAGGCAAATAGATTATTTTTTTTCATAAAACGCAACTTCAATAAATGCAAACAAAAACAAACAATAAAATAACGTTTAAAATATGTTTGTCTTTAAAGATTTTCCAATTGACATTTCCATTCCATATAAGCCAGATGCTGTTTATGGAAAAAAAAAAAACTGTTTTTCTACACTCCAAAATATACATATCCTGTTGTTCACCACTTCCTGTGTTCCACAAGGTGCTGAAAACTAAGCTGAAGGCGCCAGTATCTGCTAGTAGCACTCCAGCTGTCATCAAATAGACACCACACCAAGATACACGACTGCAAAGAGTTGAGCAGCAGAAGTTGGTACACAAAAGAAATGAGATCGACAATTTGCATAACGCTCCTTCTTTGGGTGAGCCAAGGTAAAAGTATAAATATGTCTGCTTATATTCCACAAGAAAATTATGTTATTTGACGTTATTATACATATATGTATTTATATTTACTTTACATGTATTATATATAAAATATTGCTTTTACTTACTTACTACAAAAGTGTGTATAAAAGATGTTTGATAAACCACCATTTGATATATTGCTGTTGAAACCAGTCAAATTACAGTCCGATAATGTTATGCTAATAATACTAAATACATGTACTAATAATAATCATGTCATACACTCATCCTTGTTATTCTCATTGCAGACTCAACCAAATGTGAGAATACCGAGGAGACCCCTGAGCTCGTAAGCGTTGCAATAGGAGAACCGTTTGCTTTGCATTGCACGTACGACTGTGCTGCTGGGTTTGTGCGCGGCTGCTGGACTCTTGCAGAGGTTTCTGGCGATGCGTGCATGGGAACCATCACCCAAAGCCCAGTTTGCACCGTAACTTTCAAGTTTGCCAACATCTCTGCTGAAGACCTGGGGCACATCTACACCTGCTACTCGGAGGACACAGGTCACCCAGAACTCAAGCGAGAAACACAGCGCCGGGTGGCACTGCAGTATGAAGGTACACACGTTTCTGTAATATCCCAAATGATTATATGTATCTTTCAAAGCATTATGGAAAAGTGCATTTTATACATATATAAGTAAGAGTTAAAGTTTATATGTACTGAAAATAATACCGACAAATTCTAGCTCATACAATCGTTCCCAGTTGGACCACTGGTTCTGACACGGCAAGCTATGAAATCAATAAGACTGAAATTACAACCGGTGAGTATTCAGTATAGTATGACCTTGACACGGGTCATATGTTCAGATATATACTGTATATGTTCATATGTTCACAATTTGCCAAAACGCTCACCTCCTGTGCTCTACTTGTCTCAGCATCAGTTCCCGCTCAAGAAATAAAATCAGGTGAGATGATATGATTTGGATGTTTTACGATGGATATGAACACATGAATATGAATAACGGGGATGTTACCATGTTGCCATCTCCATTATAACAGGGGAGGTGACTACAATTATGGCTACAGCCGGAGCCATTGCCCTCATGGGACTGGTGGTTTACCTGTACGTAAAGTGTAAAAGCAACGGTACGGTGGATAATATAACATACTTTCCATTGTTAATGAACTGTATTGAAGCCAGTCATCCATGTTTTATAACACAAAAAGTGTTGTTTTGTTGTGTATGTGTTGCAGGGGCCCCTGTTGACTCCCCAACAGAGTACGTACTGAACATGAGCCACTTTTTTATTTCCTGTCTGAAACTCTAAAATACTACAAATATAATACAGCAATAATTAAATTGCCCCCCCCCCCCCCCCCCCCCCCAGTGGGCCTACATCAACGGGGTCCCACAAAGACGACCATTGCGACAGTGAGGTCCCTTACGCCGACATCATGATCGCGGTGCGGGCGGCCAGCACGCCTCAGCTCACCCACCATTGTCACGGCAACCAACGAGAGGTAGGCGCCATTTTGCAAATTTGCGATAACCGCTAAAAACGGGCCATCGACGTCATACATTATTAGGTTATTATTAAGTCGTGGTTGTGTGTAATGTTGATGAGAGACACGACGGCGGCCATGTTAAACCGTTATATACCTACTCTCACTCTCACTCTCCCCCCCCCCCCAGCGCTGGCGAGACGAGGCGCGCCTCAGTCCCTTCCTCGCTTCTCCTCACCCGCTGCAAGTCTCGTGCTCCGCAGACCGGCTGAACGTGATCCCGCGGGAAGTCTCGCGTAAATTGAGCACCAACTCGGAATATGCGATTATAACGTATTCGTGAACAGGTCGAGTTGTAAACAGCGAATGTGTATGTATGTATGTATGTATGTATGTATGTATGTATGTATGTATGTATGTATGTATGTATGTATGTGTGTGTGTGTGTGTGTGTGTGTGTGTGTGTGTGTGTGCGTGCGTGCGTGCGTGTGTGTGTGTGTGTGTGTGTGTGTGTGTGTGTGTGTGTGTGTGTGTACGTAATGTCCGTGTCTGGATTTAAAAAAACGTGATGCAAGCTGTGCAGGTGTTTGTTTTTCTATTTGTTTTAAGCAATGTTATTAAAATGAATGACAACAACACATGTGTTTTTGCGTTTTTCCTTTGAACAGTAGGAACCTCTTTGCTTTCCGTACATTAGTTTGGTTGCATAGCAACAGTCATAAACAAAAATCACGTTGACGCGTCCTCTGATGTCTCAGTTGTTTAAGTCCATTTAAAAAAGGTAGGCCTATGTTTACATTGATTCTGTATAATTGCTGAACAAATAAAATAGCGTATGCTCATTGCAGCTCAGTAGTTGTTTACGACGAAATATCGCTTATAACGTAATCAACACATTTGCATCGCTGATACATTAATGAAGCCTCACGTCGTCGTCGTCTGAAGAGAAGATGGCTGTACCTTTCTCCAACACACACCTACGGGTTCCTCGTGGGTTCAGCGCCATCCTGGAGGGGCTGGCGAGGGAGGTGCTGAGGCAGCAGCCCCAAGACATCCCCACCTATGCAGCCATTTACTTCGACGGCCTTCTCAAAGAAAGAGAAGGTAATTGGCCCACAGTTTAATGCTCTGATAAAGGACCCAATGTAGGCCCTAGGTTCACACACAGTATATGTATTTGTATTTGTATTGCTTGCTTTAAGAGAGCGGCGTGGACCCTGCTGAGTGGGCGGCACAGCTGGAGGACAGGTTCTACAACAACCATGCATTTAAGGTCGGTTTCCATCTGACCCACTGACTCTAGCATGGTGATGACTTCAGCATGTTAACATGATGAGAGGATCTCATGCATTCAATTTAAGTGTATTTGGTTTACCTTGAAACAAGGCCTATCAAAACACAGTTTCATTTTTAATGTACTGCTTCAATTTTAAACCCCAGAGTAAATTGTGTTTTATCATTTTTTAACTAGGGTTTTTTTTTGTAATACGTTTTGGGGGCATTTTGGATAATTTCCTGGGCAATTTTAACAATTTTTTTAGCCTATTTTTTTTCTATGTTGCAAATAATTATTTTGTGCCTTATTAACAGGCTATTCCACCTGGAAAACCTGCAACAGCCGTGACCTCCAGCACTGAGTGAGTTGTATGTCATATACCCTCTACACCATCAAGGCGAGGACAAGGGAAGCAGGATGTTGAAGGAAAAGCCAGAGCAGATAGAAAAAAAGGATGATAATAATAATAAAATATGTTTTGGGATTTCCTGGAGTCTCATTGTTATTGATAAATATACTGTAACTCTAAAGATCGACTCATGTAACCCAATGTTTGTTTGGAGCAGGAACATATTTCATCAGTAGTACACGAAAGTGCAATCTAACTAACCATGCGTGCAGTTTAAGGTACAGAACATTTGATAGTGTCACAGAATGCAGATGCAAAGGAAAGGATTGGGAAGTGAAAGTCCAAGAGCAGAGAAGTATCAATGGGTCAATACAGAAAGCCATTACGAAATTGTGCAATTTTAAGAAGGTTACCATCTACAAGCTTGCTATCTAATGTACGATGATGGAATCTTAGTAGTACCCGTTTTGCACACATTCAAACTCTTTGCATATATTGCATCTTATTTTGGTCTAATGTTTTTTTTTAGAGAAAAGTCACAAACTGAAGATGAAGCAAGTGGTCAAGTATCCTCACCCCCCACCACGCAGCCTGATGGTGTCACGGGAGATGTACAGGAAAGTGACAATCGAGGAACAGAAGAGAAGGTCACCACTGAAGAGGAGCTCTCACAAGAAGAGTCGGATGCCATACTCCCAGTTGTGGGTGTTAGCGGTGAAGATTGTGGCGATGAAGAAGAGGATGAATTGCTTTTAACTACATCTAATAAAATCGATCAGGATTTGATTGAGAACGACATCCAGTTTTCGACAGACAAAGACATCAGTCAGTCTGAATTGGATAACACTAACGTTTTATTATCCCTAGGAAATTCCATGAGAGATGTGTGTGCTGAAGAGCTAGGAGCGATTGAACACGACGAAGACCCAACCATAGAAGAGCAAGAGACCGCTTTAGCAGATGATGAGATTAGAGCCACATCCGATGACCAAAATACTACTGACACTGAAAAAGCAACGGAAGAGTTTCCATATTCTGGGCTAGCAGATGTAGACGTGTGTGCTGGGGAACTTCAGCAAACATACGAAGCAAATGCGGTCGATGAAGACCTTAATGCGAGTATCGCCAAAGAGGAAGAACTTCCTGGAGACTCCTTGCTGTCCCAAAGCAGACCACCAACGGCTTCTCTACAAGAGGTGGAACCTCAGGAGAAGAAAACACTGGAGAACCGAGAACAAACTGAGACTCATTCTGGAGACACACATGAATTTCTACTCTCCACAGAAGATGCTGGTCATCATATGCAGGAAATAGAGAAGATCTTAGACACTGACGGTGCTCCTCAAGAGGAGGGCTTAGTTGAAATTAACTTTGACGATGTCCCTGAAGTTGAGGAGATAATTGAGACTGAAGATCAACAGCCAGGAGATGAATGTTCGGTTGTGGAACAAAGTGAGCAGAGATCAGAGAGCCAGTCACGTGAGGACATCATTAGGGCTGAGTCTGGTCATGGGGAAGATGGTGTACAAAACATTGATGAACCCACCTCTGAAACAGAGAGACAAGAGAAGGAAGTGAAGACCGATGGGGAGGAAAGTGATGACCACAAAGCTGCAGATATCAGCATGGAGATGGACGCAAGTGACCTAGGCTTCAGCAATGCTTGTTACGAAGGGGGTTTGAATGAAACCATTTTATCAGGTCAATCCAGTGCAGAGACGACAAACCTCGAGATTAAAACAGATTTTGATAATGATCATGAAACAGACAACGAGGACGCAAATGAGGCTGAAAATCAGGGCAATAAGGGTCCTGAACCACTGAACACATACAATGAGACAGAAGATCCACCAGAAGACACCATTGAAGATGAAATGAGAGAAATCAGTGGAGAGGTCATAGAAGACACACTAACTGGACTTTTTAGCGAGATGGAAGAGAAGCTACCTTCCGAATTTGATGATGTTAATGCGGGAAGAAAATCAAATATATCCAAACCGGAAAAAGAAGAAGAAGAAGAGTCTGAGAACATCACAGTAGAGGAGAGTCCAGTGGAGATGAAGGAAAGACCTCTGACACCTATGGAGCCACAGCCTGAGGACACTATGGAGGAGACAGAAGACACACTAGTGATGCCGCAGACCACCGGGGCAGACGACCTGCCAGAAGAGGTAGCAATTGATGACGAAGGACAAGGAAGGAGCAGTGCCGTGGGTGAAGGGTCAATAGAAAGCTACCACCTCACTGCGGGTTGGGCACATGATGACATCAGCCAAGAGGACCAAAGGCCACCGGAGACTGAGAAGGACGTTGTAGATCCTGAGACCAAGGATGATGACAAGGTAACTTTGCTTTTGTATTACTCGATACAACACATGTGAAGATTCTCTTCACATGATTGCTTTTTAGATGATGAGAAAGTTGTTCTTTGCCTAAATAAAAAGCAATATTTTCAAAAGTACTGATTTTGACACAGTATCCCGTTCTATTCTCACGACGAAGTGAAGTATAATCCTAACCATCATATCTTAACAGATATGAAGACTATGAGCACAATGAAATTCACAAAATCTTAAATATGTGTGCAATATGTTAACTAGAGTTTTTTGTTCTGTGCCATGTCTCTTGGTGAGATTCAGTCTGTTCCTGTGACTTTCTCTGGTAGCCCATATTCATGACCCCACCAAGGACAAGTCTGGTCAACAGTATACCTCTACTTGCTCTCCACTGGCCTCTCCAGGGGCCGGTGATTGAAAATAGTCCCAAAATAGAGCATTTCCTCGATGACATAAAGGCCTACATTTTTGTAAGCGCTGAATGTCATCCAACAGAGTCTCACAACAGCCTCAATTAGTAGTTAGGTATGTCCATATTCCGTGTGTGTGTGTGCCCATACAGACACAATGTATGTTTGCACTTGTGTAGTTGTTGTGTGTCTGAACGTGTGTGTGTGTGTGTGACTGTGTGAGTGTGTGTGTGTGTGTGTGTGTGTGTGTGTGTGTGTGTGTGCACGTTCGCACATGCATCTGTGTTGTTGAATTTTTTTTGTAAACTCAACGAGTTTAGCAGTTGCTGCTAGATTGTCAAAAATTGCATTGCTGTTGCAAAATACCATATTCTCTTGGGGGCACTTCCGCCTCCTCAGTGCATAACTTTCCCCAGTAATCCATCATCATGAAGGCCTGATTGAACAATTTGTCTGGTGAATTAGGCATTAAAGTCTTCTGCTGCTGTCATAGTATAGGCCTGTTGATTTGTCTGGACTGACTACTTGGCCCCAAAGTGTGTAGAGAGAGAGAGAGAGAGAGAGATAGTTGTGAAAAGAGTAAATGTTACCATGGAAACTCCTCACCATCCCACACTCTCTCTCGATGTCGTCAGGAAATTAATGGGAGATGGTGGGTCTGATAGTTGCTAGGCAGCATCTGCATCAGCGATGAGGCTTTTAACAGTGGTGTCCAATTGACTTTTGTAAAAAAATAAAAAATACAGTTTGTTATGGGTCTACATGCCATTGATTGTTGCTGACTGATCCATTACATGTAAAACAATGCAATTTGTACTTGCTGTTGTACCTTTGACATGTCCAATGGTTATCAACACATTTCCATCTCTTACTCAGTCTGCACACACAAAGGCATCCATTTGTTTAAATAAACCAACAAACATTCACTTCTTGTTCATCTCAGCATGATGAAAACAGTGTGAACTGTACAGATTTTACCATATTAAAACCACAGGCCCCTCTACAATATCACCCATCGCAATACAATCACAACAGCGAGAAGACAATCCCAGAAAGTAATAAATACATTCAATAAAGCTTGCGAGATACAACGGGTGAACCGGTGAACCCAGACACGACCTGAGCCGTCCTCTGAGACAGCGAACATGGTGTTGTTGTAATGGTGCATAACATGATGAGAGGTGAGAGGAAATGTGAGTGAAATAACTCAGACAAATGAATATGTTTTCTGTTCCTCTCTCTCTGCTACGTCTTGTCTCCATGGCGAGGAGAGAGGAGAGGAGAGAGTGGCGAGGAGAGTAGCGAGGAGAGGAGAGAGTGGCGAGGAGAGGAGAGAGAGGAGAGGAGATAAGAGAGAGGTGAGGAGAGGGAGGAGAGGAGAGAGGCAAGGAGAGAGAGGAGAGGAGAGATAGGAGAGGAGTGTGGGCGGCTATACCATCTGGGATTAGAGGAACGGAGAGTGCAGTTAGCACACTCTGCCTCTCTAATCAATTTATGACACGTCCCGGTGTTAGGCACTGCGAGCCGCATACACCTGCTTTCCTATGCGACCGTGTGTCCATAGCATTTTAGAATGGAAAGTCTGCTGATTATTTTTGTCTGTGGCAATAGTAAGAACATGGAGGATGCCGTTTTTTTGTTTTTGTGAATTTACTGTCCTAAATAGACATGTTGATTATGAAATAATGCAAATTTCTCCTCAATTTATGACTTGCCTGTTAACACTGGCAAGTCGAAACCATCATTTTGTAATTTATGTAAAAATGTCCAACTAAGTTTCAAGCTTTGTGCAGTGATTGATTGTGAACGCTGCAATATTGGAAAAACTTGTGACAGGTTTGAACACATGGTGTCATGTTTGTAGCGATTCTCTTTCCCTCCCTCCCTCCCTCGCTTGCTCGCTCCCTCCCTCCCTCCCATTCCTCCCCCCTTCTCCCCCCGCTCCATCCCGCCCTCCCCTTCTCTGTCTCTCTCTCTCTCTCTCCCTCTCACTCTCAGTGTGCGTGTGTGTGTGTATCTGTGTGTGTGTGTGTGTGTGTGTGTGTGTTGGTGAGCATACAGTCAGGCATCTGTACTGCACTTGAGACTCATGTAAGGGAGCATTCTTGGTTGAACGTAGGAAGCAAAGCACGGGCGTTCTTGATCCGCTTCTCTCAGCAGCCAACTCATCTTTGGTAGAGAGCCATGGATTGTCACACTGTAAGTAGACACTGCAGCTCAACTTTTATGTTAGTAACTAATATATTGAGTATATATTGAATTTGTCAGATTGTCATGAAAAATCAAGCTCATGACTTCAAATATCAATTTCGTAACGGATCAGTTTGCGTGACGGAGAAGTAGCACATTGACATTGAGTTGTTTATTACAGTTTAGTAGTGGGATATTGTCTCTTATTGGAATGGAAATGCATTGAACATGGAGCTCTGTTGTGTTGTCACTACTTTCCCCAGTGGACAGAGCGACCCCTCTCAATCGAACGGATGAAAATCATCCCATTGGTATATTTATACATTCATACTCTACTTTTATACCAACAACACAAACACATGCTGCCATTTTTGGCTGACAGCACTGTGACATTGTCTGCGGTGACCATAGCATAGGCTGTTTTATTCTGTTTTCGTTTTTATTTCATTTTGCTTATTTTCTACATAAACCAATGTACTATACCGGCTCCAGCTTAAATAACTAACATAACTGCTATTGGGTAAGAAGCACACAGTTGGTGGGGTGGTGGGTGGTGAGAATGTGGTGATATGCCGGTGGCTGTGAAGTGGTCCCTGAGCAGCGGCGGTGGCGGCGGCAGCGGCAGCAGCAGCAGCAGCAGCATCAGCAGCAGTCAGACAGGGAGGGCTAACAAACGGTGCAGGTGGGTGGCCACACACCCACACTGGATGGTTTTTGTTTTTGCGGGGAGACGCGGGGCGATCGCCGCCTCACCTCCCAGAGCTGCCTGGAGGTGGATCCGCTGCGCTCACTCTGTGGGCTGCTGGGGGGCTTTTGTTGTGTTGACACGTCAATCTGTTTGTTTGTTTGTTTGTTCGTTTTGTTTTTTTTCCTCGATCAGCAATGCACATGGATTGCCGATTTTTGTTGTTCCTCTTCTGTTTCCATGGCGCCGTTTAAATTGGTGTTGACATGACACGTCGGCGACCGTGTTCGCTCGCTGTGGCTTTATCGCTCATTGTCAAACGACCCACTCGCTCACCCACTCTTTGCTTTGTTTGGCACAGCATGTATTGTATCTGCGGATGAATGGATTCACTATTGGTGCTGGTTGCGCATCTTGTGTGCAATTAGCGCACGTTGAATCCTGTCCATCTCAACACAACCAGTGACTTTGTGATGTTCTTCTTCATGAAGTTGGTTGAAGCGTTCTCTATTGTTCCCGCCACCTATGGTTTCATCTCAGTATTATAAACAACTTTAAAAAATCTGTTGAAAGTAGTCCCTTTCACAGATTTGCTCAGCTTGACTCTGTGACAGATGTCGAAGAAATCACTAATGCGCAACGGCGTGTAGTTGAATCAGACATGGCTACCCGTAGGATTGATTAAGATTTGCTTTCTCTTTCTCGTACTTACTCATATTTCTTAGCTGGCAGTTGATGTCCGCCTCATGTCACGTCCCCATCAAACACAAAAAACAAACACCAATTGCTTCATGTTCTCTTAGACAATTCTCAACGCAAAGTGTATCCGCATTAGAAGCAGTTGTCTCATGCTCTCGGTTAGCATTTCCAGTAGAATAAAGTAGGATAAAGCCATGCAGATAGGATCCTGCAGGACAGAAGGATGCAGACAGCATCATGCACGGCCCCTGGTCCCGTCCCGTGTGTACTGCTGACCCTGACATCTGGCCGCTCTCTGCAGGAGGAGGAGTGCAGCAGGCCCCAGGAGGAGGAGGAGGACATCATGGACATCCCCCTGGACGACCCCGAGGCCAACAAGGCCGCCGCCAAGATCCAGGCCGGCTTCCGCGGCCACATGACCCGCAAGAAGATGAAGCCGGAGGAGAAAGCGGAAGGGGAGGAGGTGAGCAGCACTGGGGAGGCACTCAACGGCAGCCAGGGGGGCACAGGTCAGTGGTGTAGAGGCTAAGGGGGATAAGATTATAGCGAATACCCTCTACCCATAATGCCCCACCCACAGGGCATTATGGGTAAGAGACCTTAAGACCGGGTGATAGATCCATCTAAGCCACCAGAAAGGCATACGACCACAGCAGCGGTCAGGAGGTGAGTGATGGGAACGGAGCATCATTTCAGTTTGAAAAAAGCGCCCCCCTGAGGGACATCAGGAGCGGATGTAATACATAACATGGACAGGGTGGGCTCAGATACATGAGGTCATTTTTTATCATTTGTTGTAAAAGTAGCTTAGGGGTTTTGGAGATATGGATCAGCGAAAGAGTTTACTATCGGGCGAATGACATCATATGGTTCTCCAGCATTTGTTTGTTGTCTATGAAGCCACTTGGTGTTATGATCCTAATGGGAAACTGGGAATCTGTATGAAATATTAAATACACCTATTATAGAACCCCCTAATGGGTATATCCCGAGTGTGACTAATGTAATGCATACTGACTGATTCGTTTAATTACCTGATGGGGATTGCAGGAACGGCTGACTGAGAGCACTAATTAATCACTCACTCGACGGCGGGAAAATTACTTCTCAGATAGTGATGCCTGAGTGTAGCTATGTTGATTCATTGTGCCTCACGTTTGCACGCCATAAGTCATTCCACTCCCCGATAAACAGATAGTCGGAAGAATACTGTTGGAATATTATACATAAATCAGAAAACATCAATCAGAAAATGTAATACCAGACCGCAAGAAAAAAACAAACCTTTGCATTTGTTTAAGCAGAAAAGTGGCACCTAGGAGATTTGAAACTAAAGTTATTTGATTTGTCAGCCCGCAAGAAAAAAATCATCCATCAAATAGTCTGCAAATTTGCATTCTTTTAAGCAGAAAAGTGGCAACCAGGTAAGAGGTTTGAAACTAAAGAGATTTGATTTGTCTATTGTGAAGGAACTATGCCTTCACATGGAATAAAAGGCATCAAATCTGGGAGAAAGGGGTTGACTGTCCAAATCTAATTTGCTGATTTTATACACCCCAGTTCCTGGTTTCCCAGCATCCGATGTAGGGGATGTATTTATAACTCCAGGTGTGTTACATTCATGCCTCTGAGGGCCAGGGAGAATTAATGGGCCTGTCGCACAGAGACGGCACAGCCAAACTCCTCCCACTTTGGACGGCCCCTTTTAGGTCACCAGACCATAAAAGTGGGTTTATTCTCCTTAATATGTCAATCAACTTTTGCATATCGTGCTCCGATTCTCACTTTGGTTGGTGGGTCAGATTTGCTCAAAATAACTTTTTTATTCATATTTGATGCATCGCGTCTTTAGAGTCTTTATTCTGTGTAGCCTAGAGGTAAAAATGATGAATGGAACTGGTTTTATGATAAGGTACAACTGGTTTTGTGATAAGGTACAACTGCTTTTGTGATAAGGTATTTGTTGTCTTGTTTTATATTTTTTTCATGATATATCATAAGTTTTGAAATGATGTAATGTTGTGTGCATCACTTCCATTTCCTCAGAGACAGGAGGAGCGGGGGCAGTAGAGGGAGATGATGACACATCTGTACCAGAGCAGTGACACCACCCCCACCCTACCCCACCCCACCCCCCACCCTACCCCAGCCCATCTGCCCCGACTGGGAGGAAGGAAGGAGGGAGTAGGAGGCATGCCAGCAAGCGAGGGGGGAGAAGAGGATCGCTGCTTACAAGCCTAGCCGGGGCTATAGGCTGCTACTAATAGGCACACACCCAATTTACCCAAGGAATCCCCACTTTGTATGTACTATATTATACACAGATTAGCAGTAGTAAACCGATGTTACTCTCTTTAGGCAGATTTTAAAGGTTTGTCGACTCGTGTGTGTGTGTGTGTGTGTGTGTGTGTGTGTGTGTGTGTGTGTGTGTGTGTGTGTGTGTGTGTGTGTGTGTGTGTGTGCGACTTTTTATGTGAACTTGCTCGCGCCTCTGCTGCTGGTGAACCCCAGCCACCTCCTCAGTATGGATGTCTTTGACCCAGATTGTGTGCAACACGCTGCCGCTGCTGCCGCTGCATGTGCTCGTGAAACTTCTGGTTGTGTGCTAGTTTTTAGTTTTGACGGTCCGTGGATGTAAAAATGAATGTGTTCTGAATTGCTAAACAGGGCTTGTTATGGATGAAAATAGTTCCTGTCATCTGTATAAAAAAAAAAAGATAATGAAAAAAGATAGGATAAAAACCTTGAATGAACCGTGATTAGGTTTTGCGTAATTAGTGGGTTAATGATTTGTTTTGACTTGTTTGTCTTGCTTTAATTGCTTGTGTTGATTGACTATATAGTTACGCACTTTTAGCTTGCACTCGTTACCAAGACAAAGGTAGCTAGGTGTATAAAATATTATTCTCATGTATTCTTGCTTAAGTTATTTGATTTTTGTTGTGACTTGCATCAATAATCCTTTTGAATACAGATCAAACACCAGTTCTCTTTTGACAGTATATTTCTACAAATCTGATCTTCCAAAGCAGTTAGCATGCAGTAATAACTTTTTTCTTTTCAAATGTTCTTAGTCCAGCTTAAATTATAAAAATTAGATGAATTCACTCTATTATTGTTTAAATGGGTTTAAGTTGTCCACCACATTTTTAGCCAATAATCCATTGTCAGTCAACAGAGGATGTAAAGTCGGTTATGATCACGCTTAAGACTTAAAACTTTGCTTCAACCTGCTGTAAAATCATGCCGCTACTTTAATAAATCCATACGATACACGTGCTACTTGTTTGCTTCAAGCCTCCATTCTTTCCAACATAGCTTGCGTCTTTCTGTGGTTGGTTTTCACATTAGCATTGACCTTACCTGTAACACACTCCTCAATCTGTTACCTATGTGATATACCGAGTCTCTCTCTCTCTCTCTCTCTCTCTCTCTCTCTCTCTCTCTCTCTCTCTCTCTCCCCCCATCATTTGCACTTGCATTGGGACCCATTCCAGGCCCTTGCAAGTATAGCACTCAGCAGGAGGCTCACGCTACTGAATACCCCACATAGCTCCAGTGATTAAAAGTGTGGCCCGCAGCTTAGATCCCCCACCCTTCAGCCTACCATGGATCATTAAGATTCATGAAGTATGGATCTCACAATGCATTGCGCATTGCATGCTTATATAATCAATTAATTAATTAAATGAGGCTCTCTCATCTCAAGGTAAATAGTGTGGTGTAAAATATGGTGTAAAATATGTACATTGTTCATTTTGGAGGCGGCAGCGCTTTCAAAGCCATAGGACAAATGAATGACCAGAAATGAACACTCCATCATTCCAACATGAAGTGCACAGCCATTAATTGGAGGGGAGAGGTTTTCATTAAGCCAAACAAAAAAAATGAAACATGGTTCACGAGTAATTCATAAGTCCAGCATGAGTCATAAAGTCGACATAATTGTGAATTCATTAGGCTATAATTTAGACGAGACTAGTGTCAGCCGCAGTGGGTCTGTTTTGAATTGTTTCAGAAGCTGTTACACACTGAATCATAAACCACCCAATCACCGCTCCATTATTAGGTTTTTCACAGTTATGCTACGCCTTTGTGACACATTTAATTCCACACATTACAGTGCACATGCCATATAGATAGATTTATATATTTCCTGTTTAAAGGAAAAGAGCAGCATCTGTGATATACTTCGCTCGCTGAGACCATCTTGTGCGGTTTGCTAGGGCTCCTTTAGTCTCCCAGTTCTCCCACACTACCCGCCCACGCACATCTGAGCTGCGGAGCTCCACACACACACACTCACGAAGCTACTCACACACACACACACACACACACACACACACACTGCACACATACAGTCACGCTGGGCAGAAAAAACACCAAGCCCACAATTTCATTTGCAAATCCCACACACCGTCACTCATTCCGAAACACACACACACACAC
>JAOPHQ010002570.1:295000-322066 GCA_030340625.1 Merluccius polli
GAACTGTTGGCCAAGTCATAAATTGTGAGCTTCCCAAGAGGGGAGAGTGGGAGGGGAGGGGGGGGGGGAGTTGTTTTTCAAGTTCAATTCTTCTGGAAGGGCTCTTTAGAGACATTGTTTTGATCCAGGAATTTCACGGGTAACAACTCAGCTCTCCAATTGTCATCAAGAGTCCTACAACAACCTTATCGGCCAAATGAAATAAACACATCCATAAAGAACAAACAGATCAGTTTGCTGATTCACATTCATCTTCTTTGTCAGATATTTTTTTCCTTTTCTTTTCTTTTCTTCTTTTTTTTTCTCTCGAACTAAACCAAAACTAAAGCAAACCATGATGTCTGTCCTTTGTGTTCTCCCATGAAAGGGCACTGTCAAATGGAAGAGAGGAGACCATCTACAGTATGTCTCTGTCTCATGAGAACACACACACGCACACACACACACATGCACACACACACACACACACACACACACACACACACACACACACAGAGTCACACAGACACACACACACACACACACACACATACACACAGAGTCACACACACACACACACACACAGTTGGCCGTTGTGTCGTGTCTGACTAGGGTGCAGTGTGGAGAGTCCAGAGAGGCCAGTGCAGCAGGCAGGCAGGCAGGCACTGTGGGGGGGGGGGGGGGGGTAAAGAGAGACAGAATGCTCCGAGCCCAGCCATAGACGAGACGTGTTCAGCGTGGCCAAACCATGCTCACTGGGTGGGTTAGAGACTCAGCCCGGGACACAAGATGAAGGTGGAGAGGAAGACATCCCCGCGCCACAGAGCGACGGGCGTTCCTCCGCTGCTGACGTTCCTCGGCCTCTCCCTCCCTCTGCTCCTCTCCACAGGTAAAGAGCCCAACGGTTTGACCATCGGCGTTCGGGATATCGGCTACAGCTGTTTTGTTTGTTTGAATTGTAGATTGTATTTTTTTATTATTTCTTGAATTCCAGTTCACCCCCCCCCCCCCTTTTGTTTTCATGTTGTGACTTACACAATTAGAATGGAGTCTGTGAGTGTATGCGGTGCGTATTGTCTTACATCATCGGCTATTGATAACATATGTAATACATGAGTCAGATCAAAGTGTTATAGTCAGAATAGTACATTATTAAAGGTAATCCTGGTTGTATTTGCCAGTGGGTTTATGATGTATGGTGTCTGAATACGCAGCAGGATGGATTAGTTTGTAGTGGAAGTCTTGTCCATGCACCCTGCTCCAGCATCAAAGGAGCCTGAAGGGGGCTCAGCTGGGGGCCCCAGCAAATAGGAATAGGAAGTCTAAGTTAAGGATATCACTATCAAGGAGTTTAAAAGGAGAGCTAATTAATAGAAAAAAATATTTCCAGGAAATGAAGTGAGTTTGCGTGTGTTTTGGTTTTTACTTTTTTATTTTGAGTCTGAATAAATATTCATTAGTTATGGTTAGTTTAAAATTCCATGTTAGTTTGTTGCCCTGGACAATAACAATATTGTAGGCCTCCGTTAACAGAATCACTGGACCCTGTGTCTATCTCCTGCTTCGCCAGTAACAAAGAGTCTCTCTCTCCCTATCTCTTCCTCTCTCTCTCTCTCTCTCCCTCTCTCTCTCTCTCTCTCTCTCTCTCTCTCTCTCTCTCTCTCTCTCTCTCTCGCTCTCTCTCTCTCTCTCTTCCTCTCTCTCCCTCCCTCTCGCTCTCTTGTTTTCCCTCCCGCCTTCTCCCCTTCCCTCTCTTCCTCTCTCTCTCTCTCTCTCTCTCTCCCTCCCTCCCTCTCCCTCTCTTGTTTCCCCTCCCGCCTTCTCCCCTTCCCTCTCTTCCTCTCTCTCTTTCTCTTTCTTTCTTTCTCCCTCTTTTCATGGGAGTAAACTAGTCCAAACAATCGTGCTCTTTGTCTTATCGTCCTGGCAACTCCTGTCAGGCGGACCAAATGGTTACCACGGCGATGAGGCGATGCCATGCTAACTGCCTCGGAACAGAGAAAGGCGAGCATCGGCCTGGTCCCGCTCTACCATTCTTTGTCTCTCTCTCTCTCTCTCTCTCTCTCTCTCTCTCTCTCTCTCTCTCTCTCTCTCTCTCTCTCTCTCTCTCCCCCCCCCTCTTTTCTGAGAGTTTTCTCCCCTAGCGCTCTCCCTCCTGACTACCAGCAGCATGCTAGGCCTAGCCAAGGTTTAAGGGCCTTTCTGACTCCAGGAACCCTCCAGACTTATAGGAACCGCTGCTGTGCGTGTAATAGCTTCACTGGGCTCGGTTACCACGGAGCCACTCAATAAAGAGCACAATGCACCCCTCAATACCCAAACAGCATTTCCCTATACCTCAACGGGGGATTGGGGATAATTAGAGTAACACATCAGAATCAGTCAATTATTTGTTCACTAGCCAGGGGTCACGAAGAGGCCGTTTTAGGGGACGGGGGATGGGGGGGTGGGGGAGGTGGTTTGGGAGCAACAGATTGATGATGGCGCAAGATGTGTCTCTAGGCAGATCCTGATAAACTATCCCCGCAGTGCAATGTGCTGTGCTGTGTGATCTGTGATCTTTGCCTCGACCTGAATGGCTCTTTTGTTCCGGCGATGACATGACATCATTTTTGTTTATGCCCCTTTTTCCCGCATGCTAATGAGCGATTGTGGCAGGAACGGTTGTATTTCTAGTAGTCGTTACGGCTCGAATAGGAGCAGGGTGGTGCAGTGAGCAGCTGTCGCACTTCCGGTTGTGAAACATTGCATCGCAGTGTGGGGCTGAACCCCCTGGTTCCTCACTGTCATGAAGACACAAGGATGTGTCTCAAAGTCAGAAAGTAGCCGTCCGGGGGTCATTTACTAATTACTATAGCCTGAGGTTTCGCTGTGTAACGCTGAAAGATAAAGGACACCATAAATCACATAAATTCAGCAGCACACAAGGGCACTTCTGCTACTGCCTGCTAGATGAATCAGCGAGATTACAAGCAAGTCTTAGTACTTCTCTATTCGCTGTATCGCTAACATTCAGGTACGCTTGAGACAAGTCTTTCAAACAATACAACAACTCTAATGACAACATTACCAAGTCCACTACCTTTTTGTGCATATCGGCCTCTCTCACACACCTCTTCACACCTTCACACTATCTTCTCCTCCACCTCCAGGGCGGGTGTCGGGGGTGAACATGACCAGCCATGCCCAGCTGGTGAGAGGCGTGGTGGGCAGAGACGCGCTGCTGTCCATCAGCTACACCAGCACCAGCCTGGACCAGCCGGTCATCCAGTGGCAGCTGAAGCGGGAGTGGGAGAAGGCGGTGACGGTGGTGCAGTCCATCGGCACCAGCATCATCGGGAACCTGCGGCCCGAGTACCGCGACCGCATCCTGCTGTACGAGAACGGCTCGCTGCTCATCCACAACCTGCAGCTGTCGGACGAGGGCTCGTACGAGGTGGAGATCTCCATCACCGACGACAGCTTCACCGGGGAGCACTCCATCGAGCTCACCGTCGACGGTAAGGCCCCCCCGAGACGAACTGTGCCATTTAAAGGGCCGGTGGGGAACCCCTCTGTGGCTGGCGTTTCTCAAACCATGGTCCCGGCCGGCGCTGGGCCACCATGGAACCGGGTTAGGCTGCTGGGGCCGCTAATATTGGCGGTTTTCAACCTGTGCATCACGTTTGTTGACGTGTGCCAAATGCTCATTGACCAATCAGACTATAAAAAAAAGGTCAGATTACTCACAATCACTGATTGAAAACTGACACCCACTTCATTTTGACATTAGTGTTAATTTGGTTCTGTTGAAGATCTGTATATGTTTATGTAGGTCTTAAACTGAGGGTCGAGCTCTACTGGGCAAGTTTGCGAAAGGCTACACTAAAGAGTTGTGCTTTCAAAAGTTGTCTTCAAAGTCGTGGAACAGAGACTTTGATGCTATGACACTCAAGGGACCTCTACATGACGTAGACTCAAACATAACACCTTCTGTCCGTCTCCCTTGTGCTTTCTCAGTTCCCGTGTCCAAACCTTTCATCCAGATGATAGCCTCCTCTGTCCTGGAGTACAGCGAGTTCTTCAGCATCCACTGTTCCCACGACGAGGGCACCAAGCCCATCTACAGTTGGACGAAGGGAGACAAAGTGCTGACCAACGACACGCGTCTGCTGCTGTCGCACGACCAAAAGGTGCTGACCATCGTTCGGGTGCTGATGGCCGACGACGACATCTACACCTGCACAGGTGGACAACGCCATCAGCAGCACCAAGAGCACGCCCTGTCAAACTCACCGTCTACCGTAGGTGGCGCTATATCCAACCTTCCTCTTGTAAACCGTGGTGCTTAAAGGACATATACTGTACAGTACGGTCTTGAGTATACAAGTTTTGTTTTTCCTACACGGCTGTAGAGATGGCTAATCATTGTCAATGGCGAGAGCATTGTGTTTTAATGAAGCGCATTCTCAACGCACAGCCGTTGCCATTGCAATTATCTTCTCACGCTGTCACAGTGTTGTTTACAGCAAGTGCGTATCCAACCGTTGAACGCTTTCTCAGTGAGGTTGTCTGTAAAGAGACAGAGAGAGAGAGAAAGAGAGAGATGCAGAGGCAGAGACAGATAGGGAGAGAAAGAGAGAATGAGAAAGCAGTCTCTGTTCACAATGTAATTTAGTAAAAAGACAATAATTTATGAGGCAGAAGACAGGGAAAGCATGCTTTGATGCACTCTCTCTCTTTCTCTCTCTCTCTCTCTCTCTTCCTCTCTCACTCTCTCTTCCTATCTGTCTCTGCCTTTGCATCTCTCTCTTTCTCTCTCTCTCTCTCTCTCTGTCTCTCTCACTCGCTCTCTACTGTCTGCATGTTGAAGGACCAATTTTCCTCATCCTCGTGCCTATAGGCCTATTATATACATGGAAGTATTGTACCAAAGTTTCACTGGGACTAACCTACATAACCCTATCGTGCTGCTTCACGCTACATGTCGACAACAGAGTCCAGGCGCCTGTAGCAAGCTGTCAGGACATTTAGAAAGATGAACACTATTTAGCATGCCCCGAAGCCTCTGCTGCTTGGACCTCATTTCTATTGGGATTCGCCCCGCAAAGAGGAACCCCTTCTTCTTCAAGACATCACTTCTCATGCGTAACACCACACTTACTTTAGAGAGTTACAAGGGGCCGTGTGCATGTGCCCGGTCACACTCTCGGGTGAAACTGTCACGCTGGATTTATTTTGTCACCCCTTCTTCTTTCATTAAAAAAAATCATAATTTCTGTCCTCCTCCTCTTAACTCTTAACCCCTCTTGCCTCTTAGGACGGAGCTCACTATACATCATCTTGTCCACCCTGGGCATATTCCTGCTCATCACTCTGGTGACTGTGTGCGCCTGTTGGAAACCCACCAAGTAAGAGTCATTCTGACTTTAATCATTATTTTATCACTCTTTCTCTCGCTCTCTCTCTCTCTCTCTCTCTCTCTCTCTCTCTCTCTCTCTCTCTCTGTCTCTCTCTGTCTCTCCTGCTGTCGTTCTCTCTCCCTCTCTCTTTTTACTTTCAAATTCCTAATACACTGGGCCAATACCAAATCCCACACCCTTGGCTGGCTGTGTTGTTAGTAAGTTCTTCAATGGACTTGTATGTTAAGCTTTTAACAAGCTTAAATAATAACATTTTATTTCATTTCACTTACATAGGAAGAAAAATCGGAAAGTCCTTCGAAGAGTCCCCGCCTTCGAGGAGCCAAGCGAAAATGGCCATGATGGTAAAAAATCATACATAAGCATATAATCCATTCCATCCTAGTTTGAATGTATGAATGTATATTACTACATTGTGTTAGTAGTAATAGTGTCTGCCATGTTGAATATTATGCAAATATTAAATAACCAATTACTGAACCACGGAGTATATTTTTTTCAGTTGATGTTGTGCCTAAGCCATCCACTCTTAGTCGAAGGAGCCCTATGCCTCTCTATGTTCTCAATGAAGATGTAAGTGACTATTTTTTTTATACAAATAGAAACGTATCAAAATATGCCAATTACCTTCCACTTTCTTTGGCTCATATATATGTTAAAAGGCAGAAGCCGCTGCTTGTATATCATTTCATCCCACACCGTCCAACCTCTTTCTCTTCCCAGGAGACTCTGGAGAGGCTAGAGGAGTGTCCTGGTAACGCGCACGGCCCACCAGACATGAACTGTCCCCCTACCTACATCTCCGCTCACCCCCCCTCCTTCAACGCCTCCGACCGGCCCCTGTGGTCGGCCCCGCGCAGGTACCCCCGCAGCCCCGCACACTCCCCCCTGGCGCACCCGCTCCCCATCAGGCCGCCGGGGTCGGGCCCCGCGCCCCTGATCGCGGTCCAATCCCCTCCCCACTCGCCGGGCTCGTCGTCCCTGCACGCGTTCAACCCAATAAGGAAGCTCCGCTCGCCGGTGGGGGCCCCGGCCGGCCACCCGGCCCACAGAGCGGCCGGGAGCCCGCTGACCACCGAGGAGGCTCACTCGCCCACCCTGCAGTGACCCGCACGCACACGCACAGGCACACGCACACGCACGCGCACATGCACATGCACATGCACACGCGCGCACACACACACACACACTCACTCACACACACACTCTCACACACACTCACTCACACACACAAACACACAGTTACTTCTTCATATCCCAATGCATTTTATTCAGTACAATGATATTCTGTAGAAGGTATTCTAGCATGTAATAGGTCTCTTGTTAAATTATGGAGGGAAGTGACAAGGATTTCATTGAATGTGATAGATATTTTTTTTCTATGGCTGTCTGACTCAAGCATACGGGCTGTCAGTAACGATCTAGTCATGGGCCCCTCTTTTCCATCGTCTTTCATCGTTTTATATTTATGTGTGATTTTTCTGTTACTTTGGCATAAGAATAATTCCCATTCCACCAGCATCTTTGCTAGCCTTGTACCAGACAATTTCTAGCCTATTTCCTTCTTGATGGGGACATTTCCTGCAGACTTTTGATATAAGTGCCTGTATATATGTAAATGAACATGAATGTTTAAGGGAGGTGGTGAATTGTTCCTTCTTTTTTTTCTTTTTTTCTTTTTTTTTTTTTTCTGTTTCATGTTTTCTTTTTAACTGAATCTGTGTATTTCTGTTGTTTGGTCATCACATAATATAAAAATAAAACAATAAACTCCAAGATAAACTATCTTGTTCACCTCTTATGTCATTAAACTCAAATAATAATAATAATAATTATTATTATTATTATTATTAGTAGTAGTAGTAGTAGTAGTAGTATTTATATTGGCATTAGTATTAATATTATTATTATACAAATATACCATACAGGAGTCAGTCAGATGCAATCTGATTTTAATTCCTAATTAGTCCAATAGGTGTCACCCATGCCATTTCCATGCTCCAGCAAACCGTTCATTGGACGTGCTAAGGGGGAGCTGTGTTTAGCCTCTTCTCATATGGACATGAACGTGTCGCCATTGCTTGTGCTCAGCTATACACAACTCTTCACCATCATCCGGACGACCCTAGCTGGCTGATGAGAGGAGACATCTTGGAAACCATGGTCGATAAGCAACAGGTTGTCTTGAATTTATTACACCACTTACTTCTGCCTGGAGGCTGAATGTGTCCCCCAAGAGGGCCCTTAGCCCATGATGACATAATTATCTTATTAGTAGAAATATGTTATGTTATTAGTAGAAATATGTTGTTATGTTATTAGTTGAAATATGTTATTAGTTGAAATATGTTGTTATGTTATTAGTTGAAATATGTTGTTGTTTGTTATTAGTTGAAATATGTTGTTATGTTATTAGTTGAAATTTGTTGTTATTAGTTGAAATATGTTGTTATGTTATTAGTTTACATGTGTTGTTATTTGTTATGCAAATATTGTTTAGTTGTGACGCTGGGGGCGGTGAAAGCATAACCTCGTGAGACCGTCCACATACTCCCGCAGGATGTCGACTCGCGAGAGTTCATCCTGAGATCGGGAGGCTTATTTTAGGTCATTAGGCCTTTGCTGTGACTGTAATGTGCTTACTATGCATGCACACGCATGGACCGCTGAAGTGTGTATTAAATAGGCCTTGTCCGTAGGAGTAAATGTGACTTATTTCTTTGTGTGTGTGTGTGTGTGTGTGTGTGTGTGTGTGTGTGTGTGTGTGTGTGTGTGTGTGTGTGTGTGTGTGTGTGTAGGTGTGATGGGTGTAGATCCGCAGTGTATATCTCTCATTTTCTCTCTCTCTCTCTCTCTCTCTCTCTCTCTCTCTCTCTCTCTCTGTCTCTCTCTGTCTCTCTCACTCCCTCTCTCACTCACTCATCCTGAGCTGGTCAGCACAGGACACCATTATGAGTCTAATTTGTTCCTTTCAGACCTCCAGCTGGGAGTCTTTTATTATTGAAATGTATACATGATTTGATTTATTGCTTTTATCCTGAAATCCGCATGCTGCTTATAAAGGTGTGATAATTACGTGGGCATCTCCTGCCACGTCAGCCACCCGGCCAGTCTGTTTTGATCTGCGTTTTATTGTCTTCGTCCGGATGATAAAACATTATTCAGTCCTGGGTTCAGATAGGCTCATGAATACACATGCACAACATGGTCTGCGCGTCACGGCGCAACCAAGCATACGCACCACAAATACATTGCAAAAAAACAACAACACTTGATGCACTGGGAAAGCATACGCTGCACATTTTAAAAGAACGCAGACGTTTTGAAGTTTTGTGAATCTATTTTGGAGAAATGCCATTGACATTTTTACGAAGACAGCATACATTTTCACCTTTCTGTGCAGGCAATCAGGAACACTCAGAATTAATTAGACTTGCGGGAGTAGGATAACACCTGTTTACGCACACGCACACACACACACACACATAAACACACAGCATCTGCGTGTGTGTGTGGGTGTGTGGGTGTGTGTGTGTGTGTGTGTGCGTGCGTGCGCGCTTGTGTGTGCACGTGGGTGTGTTTCAATGTCAGCATCCGAGTGTGTGTGTGTGAGTAAAGATGAGTGGTATGCTCTCTCTAATTAATGACCTCCTTCCTGTGCAGGATGAAGCCTTCTCAGCCGTGTCCTCATTCACACCAGCCTGCTATCAGGGAACTGGCAGGACACCAGGTTTTACTTTTATTGTCTGAAACTTATTACCTTGCCTTCTCCATGGATGTACTATAACGCTTTCTCCTGTTGTGGCACTTAAGGCAATGTTGTTGTTGTTGTTGTTGTTGTTGTTGTTGTTGTTGTTGTTGTTGTTGTTGTTTTGTGGATGATTGAACCTCAATCAACCTTAACTTGAATAGTTCCTGCTATTCATAATATACCCACGGCACAAACAATGTCAAATGAATGCCATTTAAAAAGCCAACCAACCTGGCGCACATATTTAAGGGTCAAGTTAAAATTAATAAATAGTTATTTGTATCTTGTATTTGACATGTATTTGGAGTTGAATATTGAATAGGGTATTACCAGGAATTGAAACCCCTTACCGACAGCAGATCTGCTGAAGTGCCGTGCTGAACTTGTCTGACCAAACCATCTGCTGCAGCTATTCTCAACTAGGAGCACAAGAGGGGGACTGGGGATGGCAACACACACACACATGCACGCACACACACACAGATATGCATATACATATGTACAAGACCTTGGCTCAATTGGTCACAGAGAGAGACAGAAAAAAAATATTTGGGGGACACGTAACAGTTTTATTAGATAAATGAATTGGTTAATGAATGTGATTTACCATGTGATTTAATTTGCAATGCTGAATACTCACAATAATCACAATACTGAATGGGTATTTGATTCATCTATTTTGATTCATTCACGTATTTATTTTGAATATGATCAGCAACACAGCACTCTGTCCCTGTTTGAAGAAGGCTTCAGTCGTGACACTTTCATCTTCTGTTTTTATGAATTGGTAAAGGCTCCCGGGGGGATTCAGGTAAACGTTTTTTTCCCCCACCGTGTGACAAATCTGTCCATATTAGATAAAAGGTATGTGACCATTGCAGGTGAAAGTGGTGTGCTACTTAAATCAGTAAGGTCATCTCTTTTTTTTTGTTTTTCTTCTTGTTCCGTAGTAACCGTCCCCTGGCAACCTCTGAGTGCGCCAATTATATTGTTCTCCATACCCCTCTGGCTCCCCCATCTTACTCACACATACCCTTCCTCAGCTTCTCCTGTCGCTCACACTCATTTCCCCCGGCTCTCCCCTTCTGCCTATGAGTGCTTGTGTCTTGTACATGTCTGTGAGCCTCAGTCGCATCCTCTGCACTCGGGTACCGATTCACAGGACCGAGGAAGAAGCATCGCTGACACCGTAAGTACATCAGAAGCTGGTTTTCTGTTGTTGTTGTTGTTATTAATATATATTATTATGTATGAATATTGATTATTTGCTATTTGGTGTTTTTATTATGAATTATGATTCATCCATAATATTCATTATTATTAATGGGTATTGGTATTATTTTTAATAATGTTATTGCTGTTAACAAGGATATCACAAGCAAGTGGGATTGGAACAGGTGTTTTTTTTGGACACTTCACTGTTTTAAAATCCATATAAAGTATCGTGGGACCAATGTTTTACCGATGTGCATTTGCTTCTCTAAGAGTAATACCTCCATTTATACATCTGTACTAATACAACCGTCAATCTAGATAGAAAAAAAAAATCTAGTTTTGAGACCTAAAGATAAATCTCTCGCTGCCAACTAATGGTGATCAAATGGAGTCTCACCCCCAAAAAATAAAGCTGGTCATTTTTTGATCAAGTCTTGGCTTTCCATCTGCTGTCATGTCAGTCTGGTGAGCGATGGTCTGTCACCAGCCCCTTGAAACTCCCAGTCAAAACAAATGTTAAGTTACATACGTAAGTTTATATATGTTTATATATATATATATATATATATATATATATATATACAATAATTGAATTGAGTGGCTACAATATAAAGAGCGAGGAAGGGAAATGTTTAAAATATATAAATACATATTAAGCTATTCATTATCGTATACCTGTATATATATACATTATGTTGTAGAATGGACTATCTTAATATGCATGAATGCAGTACAATCTCTCTCTCTCTCACTCTCTATGTACTCGCTCAGTGTGTCCTGAGGAACTGCTCAACCAGCTTGTGAGTGTCGTCCATCATCCGTCCAGCTGACCAAGAGAGGAGAGGGAGGTCAACATGGGCTCCAGCTCCTCCTCTTATGCCCCCAAAACCATCTACCTCAATGTGGACGGAAAGGTCCAGAAGGTCGGTTCAATTTCTTTTGGAAAATAAAGAGATTAGATCTGTGTTGTTTTGTTTAGGCTGAACGATAAACTTTGTTTTTGTGCAACAGTCTGTTTCTGCTGCTTTCATTTTTGGTTTGTTTTTTGTTATTGTGGTTTGGCTATTAGAAAGAAGAGTACAGTTATATAGTCAATTTGTTTTTGTATCTTATGACAGGTATGTAATGTTATGTAAGAATGTATATGGATTGAGGCCGAATACATTACTGTCAATTTATTTGAATTTATACAGCAAACCAGGATCAAATGGGGGATTTGTTTTTCACTTATCATATTTAAAGTATGAAATTATATATTTATAGGTTCAATAATAGAGATTTAAAAAACAACTTTAAATGAGGATAATAATGATAATCAGTCATCCATTCCATTCAATATTACAGTCTATAGATATAGGCAGTGCCGTAGTGTAATATAGGCAGTATACTAATGAATAACATGTGTGGAACTAAATCCCAATTGGGGTCAATTATTTAATGATGGTTGCTTCTAAAAAATAACAAGCACAGGCATTCAACATGGAAAAAAATAGATTTGTAAACAGCAAAGACTAACCCTCTGTCCCTTGAGGGAAGGTTCACTTAGTGTGTAGGGTTATAATTAGACCACAACATAGAGGGGTCTACAGGTAAACTTGACAGAATCCAACACCTGTTGCTTACAGGCTACACACTGGTTATTATTTCCATCCCAACAACCAGCTTACAAAGCCCTCGCTATAAATTATTCGGCATTATAAAAATTGACAAAAACAATAATCACGACGACCACCACCACCTGCCGGATTAAAGCGCTTACAAATACAAGAGGAGCACAGTGCAGATGAGAGGAACGAAAACAACACGGACCTTTGCTATCTTCCCAAATTGCATATACAACAGCATCGGCGCAGCAGCGGCCGTTTAGGTTTCGACTCGTCCGATGATGATCAAAAATATGAGAGGTGGGTGGGGGGGGGGGGATTGCGGGGTAGAGGGGTGTGGGTGGATGGGTGGGTGGTTGTGTCGTGCTTCCAAATATACCTAGGCCTACTGAAATAACACACTCGCCGATCCGGTGGGGCGTCCGAGTGTTTCTCAAGTACGTAGCTGGCGCTGACACATGTCGCTTCAAGAGCACCCAGCACTAAGGGGCTCAGCCGGACCATTTGTCCCCCACACCTGGCACACGCAGCGCGGCTTCAAGACGTGAGATCAGGGGCACCGGAGTCACAGTGTGTTCGGAGATCAAGGAACCTAGCAGTCATCGTGTATTGGAGATTAAAAACAAAAGTGCAGTCGTGTGTGTGTGTGTGTGTGTGTGTGTGGAGTTCAAAGCCCTTGCGGTCGTAACGGCGCGGTTGAAATATGAGGGGTGTGGGTGTGGGAAAAAGAGAAACACATTGTGATGCGTTCAACTGCGTTGACGCGGAACGGCAGAGTACGATTCATTGTTTGGTAAAACCTGAAATATTGCACCTCGTAGAAATCAATTTGACACATAACACATAACATATTCCTGTGAAGCCTTCTGTGGGATTACTTTTGGAAGTCGTCCTGTATTGATGCCTTGAGTCGTGTCAAGTCAAGTCTAATCGGATTTGGAGGTTGAATAAGTGATTTGATGGCGCGTGATCAAATAATTTCCTGAAAAATCATAATCAAATAGCTGAGGCCAGACAATGGCAGCACTAATTTTCAGGTATACCGTCTATAGTTTTAAATGGCATTATTTTTCAAGAGCACTGATTCATAGAGTGCTGATTCCAATGCCTGTTGTTTTGGTAGGTGAGTGAGTTTCAGCATGTCATTACATCCTTAGACCCTTTCTACTTCCCCCTACGCCAGCTGTCTCCTTCCCCCACGTTTCCTCACGGCCTCTGAAGCCTTGAACTTGAACTCACTCAGCTGTGGATCGCTCTTGACCTCACCCCCCCCCCCCTCCTCCCCCTCATCACCCCCCCCCCAAACACACACACACATCCCCCATGTGACTCGTTTCTCTACATTCAAATCCATGAAATCGGATAACCTTCCTATGACCCCCCCCGCCCCCCCGCCTCCACCCACCACCCCTCCTATAACACAGAGGGGGGGGGGGGGGGGGGGGGGGGGGGGCTTATATGAAAATGTCTGCAGCTGTTGGTGCACAGGTGTTTTTTAGAGAGCGCCCATGCAGACACAGGTTGGTCTGTGTTCAACTAAATGCTGGCGGTGTAGCGGGTGCACCCGTATGAATATAGGGGCCCCTGTGAGGTGGTGGTTAAAAAGTGTGAAAAAAGGGGGTTGCATCAAATCGGCGGTTTGTGGGGGAATTAGCCATGCAGAGTGGGGCTGTGTGGGATTACCGTCGGTTTCGAGTCGAGTGCGTGGTGGTATAGAGTAAGTAGAGTAAGCGCGTAATAAGTCTGTTGCGTGCTTCTCTCAGGTGGTCTTCAGTCGTCACTGTAGTCCATGTGACATCAAAGAGCTGCTGTGTTCCTCCTCCAACATACCCAGGTCAGCGCCACTGTCTTTCATTTATTTTTTTTCCTCTCGCTCTTTGATCCTTCTCATTTCCAAAATGCTATTTCTGAAACATAAGATTCAGGACGTTTTTGATGTATTTCCCTTTCTGCCAAATTAGTATATGCCATTCCACTTGCTGCCCTGGTCATGTTATTTTTAAATGAAAACATTTTATTTTATTTTGTTTTTAATCTCCTTGAAAATAACCTATTTGTATGTTATTCGGTTTCCGTCCTTTTTTTCATATTTTTCATATTTTGTTTAGTTGTTCTCCTTTTTTGCGGTTCTCCTCTCATGACTTGTTTTTCCACCTCCTCCAGGAACACGGCCATCATGATGGTGGACCCAGAGGGGGCGTTGGTCTCCATCGACCCCACCATGCCCACCAACTCTCCAAAGTAATTCATCACCGTATCAGTATTGGGATTCTGCTTTATTATATTGCTTAAAATACACGCCAACAATGTTTTTTTTTGTTTATGTAGATTTGAACAATGTGTCCTTGCTTGACTGAAAGAAAGTGGACGAAGTTGTGAATCTTTGCTGAATAACGAGAAACAACCGCAGGATCAGTGAATAACTATCTATATATCTAATTTCTTCCCAGCTCCATGTACAAAGTCGTCCCTCTCTCCACGGGTCAGCTTGGAGGTAAACCACCTACAAGGACCGCATTCAGGGCCGCAGTAACCCATAAAAACCTGGGCCATTCACACACTAACACTTAGGGACAAATACCGCATTCACACAAAAAGAATGCAACAGTAGTCGAAGTAAACAGCTCTTTGCCGACAGTCATTTATCACGTGTGTGTGTGTGTGTGTGTGTGTGTTTGACCTCTGCAGAGAAAGAAGACATGTTTCAGAACGTGTTGTCTCAGGTGGCTGAGCAGTTTAGCAGGTAACTGCCATGTTGTTTATGTTGAGTCATGGTTTAGGTATGACACCCCTCCCTCCCCCCCCCACACACACACACATACACACACACACCATCCCTTTCAAACACCAGTGCTTTTCAAACATGTTGAGTAATAATAAACACACACATGCCACAAACTCAGTGAAACAGAAAGTAGATCACAGACACAACAGGTTTCATCATAATATTTCATTTCTCTCACCACTCCTGTTCTCATCAATCCCTCTAACCAACGTAAAAAAAATATTGATCTATTATCCCCTTTGCAGAGCTTTCCGTATCAATGAGTTGAAGACGGAGGTGACTAACAGGCTAGCTATGCTGGAGAAGAGAGTGGAACGTAAGTTTATTTTTACATGAATGTTATGTTGGCTGCAAGGTCATACTACCTCCAAACAACCTTGATCAGTGGTGGAAAAATAACTCAGGTCTTTTACTTAAGTAAAAGTAGTAACACCACACTGTAGAAATAACTAATAAGGAATAAATGTACATCAATTCGCATCAAAATATACTTAAAGCCTACCAAAGTAAGAGTAAAAATACTCATTATGCAGAATGGCTCATTTCAGAATAATATATATTATATTATTGGATTATATTTATTGATGCATTGATGTGTTCATCGCTGTAATGTTGCAGCTGGTAAAGGTGGAGCTCATTTTCATGTATTTATATATATTTTATATATTACTTTACATTCTGCTGGGTAGCTCGTGAATTTCCTTTTGGGGACCAAAAGTATTAGTATTGATGTACTAATATAATGTATTTATTGATTATATTTTGTATTGTTCATCTGAATCTGCAAAGTAACTATTAAATAAAGCTGTCAGATAAATGTAGTGGAGCAAAAAGTACAATATTCGCCTCTGAGATGTAGTGGAGTATAAGAAAATAGAAAATAGAAAATACTCTAGTAAAGTACAAGTACCTCACATTTGTACTTAAGTACAGTACATGTACTTAATTACTTTCGACCACTGCCCTCGATTCATTTGAAGTCGCTTGAAAAGAGACGTAATGGTTTAGTTTTGCGTTGCGATCGGTATCTCTACATATGTCATAACGTATGGATGTGAGTGTGCTATGTCGTTTCAGTGGAGGGCCTGAAGGTGGTGGAGATCGAGAAGTGTAAAAACGACCTGAAGAAGCTACGGGATGAGATGATCTCGCGAGTTGGCGGCAGGTTAACAGAAGGAATCAAGTTGACTAATAGGACAACAACAACACACAATATAATGTTCACATTGTGTGATACGACACCATGGCTCGATATGCTATCCAACAGCCCATGACAGCCCATGGCATTGAATTATGGAACAGCATATTATATATGGGACAACTAATACATGAATATATATGCTTTCATTATTACACTACACTACAAAACAACTGAACAATATGCTTGTTTCCCCACTCACTCATCAGAGTGAACTGCCCTTACAAATACAACTTATCAGATGATGGAAAGAAGCTGACTCCGAGACGCGATGTGCCCAGCTATCCGAAGGTACGTCCCCTTGGCCCTTGGCCGTCGTCCTCCGCCTCCTCTCCTGTTACTGTAATTAAAGCCATAGCGTGCGTCTTGGTTGCGATGAAATGTACAATCACACGTATTGCTTTTTCCTCAACAGTACACCTTGTCCCAGGAGACGATCGAGGCGCTGAAGAAGCCAACCTTCGATGTCTGGCACTGGGAACACAATGAGGTCAGTTGTTTCCATCACCACCACCACCACCACTGCCATTTATAACTGCCATTTACATCCACGATTCTGAGTAGCATTTAAAATGAACCAATTCAAATCGGGCCACATGCACAGGATCAAATACACGCTTTGCAATCGCTACTTTGCGTTGTGTGTGTGTGTGTGTGTGTGTGTGTGTGTGTGTGTGTGTGTGTGTGTGTAGATGCTGAGCTGTTTGGAGTACATGTACCACGACCTTGGGCTGGTGAAGGAATTCAACATGAACCCCATCACTCTGAAACGCTGGCTGGTACGCTGGACACAGTAGTAGAGGACCAGCCTCTATAGCATGCAGCACCATGCGATATCACCTCACAATAATACTCCGACGTACTTGATGCCCATCCAATAAATAGAGTAGCTGATTGGTCCAGAGGCTATAGTTTTGCTACGGAGTCAATGGTGTTCAAATGGTTTACAAATGTGTATTATGTGTCAAAAACTTTTTTTCCTAGTTGGGAATTCAGGAGAACTACCGCGGCAACCCCTTCCACAACTTCCGCCATTGCTTCTGCGTCAGCCAGATGATGTATGGGATGATCCACCTCTGCAACCTTCAGGTGAAGGGCTGCCTGTGTGTGTCTCTGTCCAAAGTGCTTTATGTGTGGCAATGAAATGAGCTGAGCTCCAAGAATTTCAATGTGTGTGTGTGTGTGTGTGAGAGAGAGAGAGAGAGAGAGAGAGGTCTTTTCTGTGGCTTGTTATCTCTGTGCATATATCAAAACTTGGCCTCTCTCCCTCTCTGTGTTGTGCAGGAGAAGCTGACTCTTACGGACATGGGCATCCTCATGACAGCTGCAGTGTGCCACGACCTGGACCACCCCGGCTACAACAACACGTAACCGCACCTCTTGTCTTCACTATAATGGGCATCGCTGAGTCAATACAGAGAAGCGCCGTTATGCCCTCTGTTAGCATCAACCCTGACCCCCCCCCCCCCCTACCCGCCCCCCTTATCTCACCCTTTAGCCAGTCTTTTCACACAACATTAGAGAAGTGTGCGCGCGATGCTGCATTGCACCTGAAATGGCTTTGACTGAAAACACCTCCAGTAGAGGTGTTGACAGATAAGGTGTTAGAGAGAAAGGCCATTCATCATTGTACGTGTTGAAACCGTCTGCTCAGTGCTCCCGGCTTAACTGAACTGGTGTGAGAAAAATTCGGACTAATCTATTTTTCGACTTTGCGAGTTGTAAAAAAACAAAAAACGTACAAAACGTGAAAAAAAAAACCCTGCAAAAAATGGTGGGTTTACATTTTGTCTTTGTACTTTGTCTCGCTGTCATGTTCATTGTGTTCTGCCACGCTCCTGTGAGGGGCGGTTGTGTGTGATTGAAGTGTCGTCTGCGTCTTGTCAGCTACCAGATCAACGCGCGTACAGAGCTGGCGGTGCGCTACAACGACATCTCTCCCCTGGAAAACCACCACTGCGCCGTGGCCTTTCAGATCCTCTCCCTGCCCGAGTGCAACGTCTTCGCCAACGTGGATCCCGAGGCGTTCAAACAGATCCGACAGGTGGGATGGCTCTACGTCTAAAACGCAGTGGTGGAAAGTAACTACGTACATTTATCTGAGAGCTTAAGTTACTAGTTACTTTGCAGGTTCAGATTAACGATACAAAATATAATCAATAAATAAATTAGATCAATAAGGCTTCATTGGTCCCCAGGGGGAAATTCAGATTAAATACATTAAAATGAGCTCCACCTTTACCAGCTGCAACAATAAATCGATGAAGACTTTAATGCATCAATAAATATAATCGAATTATATAATATATATTATTCTGAAATGGGCCATTCTGCATAATGAGTACTTTTACTTTTGGTAAGTATATTTTCATGCTAATACTTTTGCACTAACATTTCCAATGCAGACTTTTACTTATAACAGAGTATTTCTACAGTGTGGTATTATTACTTTTACTTAAGTAAAAGATGGGAGTACTTTTTCCACCACTGCTAAAACGTCACTTAAAGGGGACCCGTCGCACTCGGCTATTTTCTAATATAAGAGAGTATTGCATCATAATAACAAATGACAACAATCATAAGTGTAGGCATAATTCCCACTTGTACTCCAACTGTAAGTATTCAGACACAACAGTTTATTGATTCATGCTTATAAATAGCATGCACATACATTTCCCTCCCTAAAAGGTTTTGTGCTGGTAAAGGGCATTAGGCATTAGTACATTAGTAAACACAGGTCTGATTTTAGAATGAAAAAGAGCAGATATTATTCAAATTTCATGGCATTTCCTAGTTTGTGCACAGGATTAGTTCACAACAGAATAGCATTATTATCAATAGTCTCATGTTAAGACGTCTAAAACGTATGTATGGCATGTTGACGGTTGTGGTGCTGCTACTCTCATAGGCAATCATTACCCTGATCCTGGCCACTGACATGGCGCGACATGGCGAGATACTAGACTCTTTCAAGCAGAAGGTGGACAACTTCGACTTCACCAACGAGGAGCACGTCACATGCGTACGTACCGTGCTCACACACTCAACAACTTACTCTGAGATCACACTGAGCCCGCATCCAACTGCTGACATCCATTAGTTGTTTATTGCACGCTGCAGCTACTGTGACCGGGCAACAGGCAGGCACTGATGAGTTGCAAGCCAGAGGAATAGTATTAGCATCATTGGTCAACAACTGGGGAGGGGATATTAATGTAAGATGTGTGTGTGTGTGTGTAACGCATGATGGGTGGATTACAGTAGCGTGTGTATCCTGCTGGATTCTTTTACACTCTTTTTGCTATTTCCTTATTCTCTCTCGCTCTCGCTCTCTCTCTCTGTCTGTCTCTCGCTCTCTCTCTCTGTCTGTCTCTCTGTCTGTCTTTCTGTCTGTCTGTCTGTCTCTCTCTCTCTATCTCTCTCTCTCTCTATCTCTCTCTCTCTCTGTTTAAGGCAACTTGATGAAAAAGGCATTGTTTAACCGCCAAAGCAAAATAGAAAAGTATCTCTCAATTTCTCTGCCCCTCTCTCTCACACACACGCACACACACACACACACATTCACTCACTCACTCTCTCTTCTCATCCATATCCATGCACGTGTGTTCCTCTCCAGTTGAAGATGGTGTTGATCAAGTGCTGCGACATCTCCAACGAGGTGCGGCCCACCGAGGTGGCCGAGCCCTGGGTGGACTGCCTGCTGGAGGAGTACTTCATGCAGGTGACTGGCCTGTGGGAATCAGCCACAGATGTTGCATCATGCCCGTAAATTGAAAACAGTCAAAGGCCCCTCGGGTTTAAAGGACCGTACCGTACCGGATGTTTAACAACGACGACCGCACAGGGGTTTAACGGTTTATAGCGTTGGTAGCTGTCGTCCGAAAAACGATCCCAATGGCGGCGACACTATCCGGCGGTCGGATGCTCTAACCCAGCGGCGCTGAACGTGCTCCCCTTCGAGTCGGCGCAGGATAAAATTACAATTCAGCAAAGCTAAGCAGCGCATTAACTGCACCTAGCAATTTCGCCCAAGTCTCAGTCTTAGGTTATGTTTTCTTTCCGTGCATTCCAAGCATTACATGTCAACACGCGGCACATAATAAGTTAGGATGGCATTCGCTCAGGCAATAAAGCTAAACACCTCAACACACGAACTCTGTTCAATCCACCAAGCGACGGCGATAGGCCGCGTGGACGCCAGAATGGGCCCCTTAATACGTTCAGCTGCGGCCTAATTGGGCTTAATAGTTGCTACTTAGCGAGCGACCTTGGCCTGACCTCGCTGTGCTTCCTCCCCCGGGGTGGGGGGGAAACCAGAGTGACAGGGAGAAGTCAGAGGGTCTTCCCGTCGCCCCCTTCATGGACCGGGACAAAGTCACCAAGCCCACCGCTCAGATCGGCTTCATCAAGTTCGTCCTCATCCCCATGTTCGAGACCGTCATGAAGGTAAGGGGGGATGGCGTGTGTGTGTGTGTGTGTGTGTGTGTGTAATACATTGTCCTGCGCGTCTCGCATCACTTAGTAATGCGAGCGCTCTGGCGTCCGTCAGCTTTTCCCTCAGATCGAGGAGATTATGGTGCAGCCGCTGCGAGACTCTCGCGATCATTACGAGGAGCTGAAGCAGATCGACGACGCCATGACAGAGGTAGAACCAACTCTATCTATGTCTGTGTCTGCCTGTCTATCTGTCTTGCCCGTGTCTGTCTGTTTGGCGGTTTGTCTGAGAGTCTGCCTGACTGTCTGTCTGTCCGTCTGTCTGCCTGTGTCTTGTCTGTTTGACGGTTTAGCCCCATGTCCATGATAAGCGTGGGTGCCAGCTCCAGCGCTAGGGTTGGGCGTTGGGGGACCGCCTGTCTAAGCGCTAGGCTGGGCTGAACCGGCGCCGTCGGCAGCTGATCGCCAGCTAGAGCGAACCTCACGCAATCTCAAGATAATTAGGTTAATTAAGTTAATTGATGAATCCGATTTTTTGAAAAGCAAACTATTTGTTTTTCGTCCTTGCTTTCTTGTTTGTTTTTTTAGAGATTTCTGGCAGTATAGTGGCATATTTATGATTTGTTCATCAATAAAACCGCGTATTCATTATTTTATTCTCGCGGACACAATATCGGAATGGAATGTGATCGGTTAGCGCCGAGCGTCGCCGATAGGTCAGCGTGAAAGTTGAACACATAGAGCGGTGCAGGAATGAGTCCTAAAACCCGGAAGTCCGTTAGCATGTTGGCACTTCCGGTTCCCTCGTCTCGAAGTCAATGGGTTTTTTGAATGGGTTTTTGGTAAGACGCCTGAAATAAGGTCTGTGGTTTTACACAAGCTTAAGAGATTTACACGTTTTGTTCTACTACATAAAACACATCAGTAAATACCCCGCTTGTGAATTTTGAAGCTTTTACGTGTCTTAAAAAACGTCTGCCGATTGCATTTACGCTTCAAAAATCATAAAAGTAGTGTTCATTGGTGAAGATTATCTTGGTTAACAAAACGTGTGAGTATCATAAACATTTGTTTGCCACAGAGCTTATTTTCTGCAATAATGCAAAATCCGATGGGAAAAACCCCATTGGCTTTTTTTCGAGGGAACCCAGGGCGACGCTCACTTCCGGGTTGGCCTACAGAAACACGTCATCCCTGCACCACTCTATTGCAACTCTGGGCGACACGAAGATAGGTTCCCCCCAGCTTGGCTCCTCCCAGCTTGGCCCTCAGCTCACCGGAGCTGAGGGTGAATCTTGGAGCGTCTCAGTGCCCCGGGTTGCCGCCGACGCTAAGTAGAGCTCCGACGCTCGTACCCATACGGGAATGCATTGAAGAGCTAATGGTGCTCATCCCATAGTGAATGCATTGAAACGCCAGCGCTAGGTCCCATAGGGCTCTTTTTTGAGCTTGTCGTGGACATGGGGCCCTTAGAGTCCGGTCTGTCTGGGTCGTCTGTCTGTGGAGTTCAGCACTCGTGTTTTAACCAATAGCCGGGCACGGGCATGCTGTACAAATAATCAACCATGCTGCTTTTGTTAGACAGGTGGGGTTGGCATTAAAACACGCACACATATACACACACACGCACACACACATCGGATACACACACACACACAAGCACACACACACAGACAGACACGCACGCACGCACATACACGCCAACACACACCTGTACACACTCATACAACCACTTGCTAACATAAAGGTGTGTCTTTTGTTCAATGAGGCACAGAAGAAAAAAACTGAAAATATGTCATTAGGCGGCAAGAAGAAGTAAGCTCTGCTGTGAGTGAGTGCAGTGGTAACTGTGTAAGTAAAACAAAACAAAAAAAGCCAATGACCTCCTCCGCTCCTTTGTGCATTAGAGCTAGTCCCGGTTCACTCCTTCCTCCTCTCTCTCTCTCTCTCTCTCTCTCTCTCTCTCTCTCTCAGTAGAGTCTCCAGAGGAAGTCTCCCCCCCCCCCTCTAGTCAGCTCCTAGCTCCTAACTTCCCAGACCGCTAGGAATGAACAGCACTTTCATCACTTTGTCTCTGCACTAACTAACGATACACCAAATTATAGACGTATTATTGACATTATCAAAAAGAGAAGAGAGAACCTTTAACGCACGCAAAATTGATCCAAAGACATACATTTATAGTTCTCAAGCACTGTGGCGTGGCTCCGGCCAGTACAAAGTGGTGTTAAAGCTGCGCATTTCTACTGGATTGTTATCTGAACAGATTCTTGGGTTATTTCACGAGATTTGTTTGTTTTTTTTTGGTCGTTCTGCTCATGTTATTTGACTGCAATTGAGCATGTAATGTTTTTCATGACGTAAAATTCCAGTTCTCGGCACTTCATTTGTTTCGATATTGCTCCAGTAAAAGTTCAGCGGTGGTCAGACGTGAAACTGAGCTGGGCTCAGGCCTCCGACACCACAATCGGTCTGCGTCCTATTTCCAATTCGAAGTGTGGTGGAATACATTTACATTAACATTTTGAAAGTCAAGCATGCTTTGATTATTGCAGTACAGTGTGGTACACTCAATTGTTCTTGTTTATCCAGTGAGGATTTAAAACAAAAAAATTGGCGATGACATCATGGCAGCCATTTTGTCTTAGTCTGCCTAATGGAAAGTATCGCATGTTGTTCACAGGGCTCTTCCCTTGTGATCCGATTCAAAACCAAATAGGTCTGATTGAGCTCGTTCTGCACCGCCGCCGCGGCCACAATGGAGGTCGGAGGAAGAGGAGGAGGAGGAGGGGGGAAGAAAGACGGCTCGGCTACATTTCTGAACTAAATTTAGGGCCTCAAAGAGACATGTCTTGAACTCTGACTTTGACTTTTTGCACTGGTGGTCACCGAGAGCGACCTGGTGACCCCTTTTTAATTACTGTGTGGGTACACACACACACACACACACACACACACGCACACACACACACACACACGTGTACTTGTTTTTATTTACATAGAATTACAGTCCTATTGAACAATTAGGGTCACCTATTGGGAAGAGGAATAATAGCATTGGTTTAGGATTGAATCAAGTTATGTATCGTTGCCAAATAAATAATAATAATAAAGGGCTGTTCACTATGTCTTGTTGAACAGCTCTTTCATTTTCTCTGGCACAATTAGATCTACCAAATTTGATCAAATGATTCCAGGCGGCAGCAATATGAGATGTTAATAAGTGTATGATGGGTAGAAATTCAGTCATATTTAAGCTACTTCACACTCGAAAATGCCTCGTTTTTATTACATCCGATGTTAATGTGTAATGTGTAAGTCTTCAAATATACAGTGAGTGAGCTTTGACATATCTAACACAATCAGTCAGTATACATCAAGTTAATTTGTCTCATACTCTAAGGCGTGTCTTATACTTAAAGGTCTTTGTAAACAGTTGTAAAAAAAAATAAAAATAAAAAGTGTTAACTAGTTTATCTTTACCATAATCAAAGATTGGGATTTGTTTGTTAGCTGTTTAGTTGGGTTTGTTTGTGTTGGGTTTGTTTTGTGCAGGGAAAGGCTCCTCGAAGTTACACTGATGTTGCAAGACTATCAAGAAGCAATTTAGACTCCGTTTACTGCTTGAAATTCAAAAACAATGACATCACATTGGGTCGACGTGCGTTTATTAAGCTGAACTAATCCCTAAAATGTGTCCCCAAAGACCAATTAAAATAATTAAACTATTTATTTATTTATTTTTTATAGCCTTGCTAAAGCAGTTGAGGTCTGCCTATTTCTGTTTGTTGCTTTTAGTTATTTCATTTTACCAAAAAAAGAACAATACGCATACCAAGGCTACGTGAGTCTCACTACCTCCCTTCTGCATCTGTTTTATAATCAAATGTACTCTATTGTGTATACTCTGTATTGTGCATATTTGTTATAACTGATGTTTAAGACTGAATTCCTCTGCATAGTGGCTTCATAAAGGAAATTGTAGCACACCATTTTACACACCAGCAATACAACATGTTGAAACATGTTTTTATTGTATTTCTACTCATAGTTGTGTGTTACCCAGGTACAACTATCACTTAACTTAACCCCACCTAACTACTTTTCTTTTCCTCTCTAAAGGGTCTCTTTAAGCCCGTGGTGTGCAGGTGGGTGGTTTCCCCTGCAGGTGAAATGACTGAACATTTTAAATGACTGATTTTATGGGTTGCTTTATTGCTGCCAGTTCTCCACACACTGTAGTGATAATTCTGTCACCTGCTGCTTTTTAAAAAAACATTTTTTTTTACCACATACTCATGATTAACATTTCTTTTTTTACCACCAATATAACTCTGGTGAGATCATTTCAGCAATAAATACTACCATGGGGTGTCCAAAGATAAAACATATGTAGTAGCTTTATTAAACAAAATACATCTGCCTTTAATTTTAGTTATTGTTTTACATTTTTAACAGTAGTCTACAGCTCAATAGGCAATAACAGGTCTTGTTTTTACTTATTTTAGTTTTTTTTTTGTTTTATCTGTTTTTTTGTAACGGGTGGATGGCATATCGTTTGTTCTCGTGCACACATTTTGTTATAGCCAACCCTTTCCCCAGTATGTTCAAATCTGTATCACTTGCATTTTGCGTATAAGTATATGTAAAATCAAGCGTCCGTGTTTCTGTCTTACCTAAACTAGTCACGCTTTGCTATTGTGGAGTCATCCCCTTCTACTGAACATGTGGCGTGGCAGAGGTTTAAATGAGCATTACATTCCTCCTCACACTCTTTATCCTGAAAATATGTTGCACATAAACATCCCACCATACTGCATAACTAGCAATGCAACGCCACATATTTGCATTGCCATTGCACAGTTACCTGGAGAACAACATGGATGATGTCATACACATTGGGATGGAGACAATGTGTACATTTACTATATATGTGTGGTCACCTTGTGTGCTTTGTTTCCTTGTACCTCTTCAGGTGTGTGTGTGTGTGTGTGTGTGTGTGTGCGCATGTGTGTGCGTGTGCGCGTGTGTGCGCGCAAGTCATTCGGGGGCAGGGACTATTAAAACATTGTTCTTTTTTTTTTTTGTTCTGTCCCAAACCATTACATTAGACGTATTTAATTATAATCCCTTATAATCATACTTCTAATTTGACAGTTGTTCAAATATTTACACTCCCGTTTTCTGCACAAAACATGATACGTTTTCACAGAACATCGTTGGCCTATTGTGGTCTTTTCACTTGTTTTGCCACCCACTAGAAGCTGTTTTAATAAACCTAACTTTAATTAAAGTGAATTAAACCTGTCTCCTTTTCTGACGTTTTTATTGTCAACTTGGGGGGGGGGGGGTATTACATTTCATTCATTCGCTGTAATACTGTGGTTTAAGCATCAAAAAGGATGGTGTGTGGTGGGGTTTTGCAGTGAAAGACCTGTTTAAACAGATGCCCGGTACATAATCCATGCAAGGTTGATGCATCTATGATTGTCGTCACGAAAGACTCATGAAAGGGCTTGCGCGTTAATGCAGGTGTGTACGTATTAGTTTTAACATAACTGCTGTTGTGGGTTCCTACAAGTTGCAATCCACTGTGTGTATTGTTGGCCGGGTGAATGCCCCCGACTCAACAACGGTAATCTGAGACGACTCGAGCGGTTCTGTAGGATGTGTCACAGCCTATCAGGTGGGGAGAGGAAGAGATAGATATACTGTAGTGCATAAGGAATGTTGCCAAAAAAGATAACGGCACACATTATATGCAGATAGCCACTAGGTATCAGCTCAAAACTTAGAGCACTCTATCTGTGGTATGTTGTGTCTATCCCGAGGGGAGTGTGTGCGTCATGAGCTTGTGGTGTGTCTGAGGGTGCTTGTGTGTGTGTGTGTGTGCGTGTGCGTGTGTGTGTGTGTGTGTGTGTGTGTGTGTGTGTGTGTGTGTGTGATGAGTGAACGATTCAGTCTGGTGTGTTTTATCAAGGGGTTGGAGTAAACACAGCCACAGCACTTAATGTGACACGCTGGGAAAAATCCAGCTGGGAAAATACAAATAAATCAAAATGCGTGAGCTTTGACTGAGATTGTTCTCGGCTGCTTCCAAACCCCAACGTATAAAACACTAAAAGACTGCAATTGTAGTTGTCAAAGGTGCTGTGGACTATTCTCCATACTGACAATCTTGTGGTGCAGCCGTGTGGCTCTGCTGCTCCCTAGGTTGGCAAAACACAAGGACCTCTTCTTTTAACACTCCTCCCTTTCCCTCTTTGATCTCACTCTTTATCTGCACAAATCAAAGGGTTAAGGTTGTGTGTGTGTGTGTGTGCGTGTGTGTTTGTGTTTTCGCAGCACACTTATTATGATCAATGGCCTCTCTTCTTTAATAAAAGCGAGGTCACATTGTGGATATAAATACTACCTTTAATATACAAATGGGTCATCTACTTTACAACGCTACTATACTATACACTACTTTTAACTGTACTTATAGTGCCCAACACATCAATATGTCAGGCTGTTTATGCGAGCCGCTGCATTATATGCCCTCCGTTAACATAAACCCGGGGTTTACTTTTGGTCAGACAGCAAATTAGACCGCAGTAATAGGCCAGAAACAGCAGTGTAGTTTTACGGATTGGGACACTGGGCTTTTCACTGTTTTTATGTGACAAGGGAAACAAACCCCCCCACACACACACCCA
>JAOPHQ010002571.1:0-67500 GCA_030340625.1 Merluccius polli
CCCTCCACCCTGGTCCCCCCAGGTGGCGGAGGCGAAGGGCAAGGCGGAGGAGGCGAAGGGCAAGGCCCAGGCAGCGCTGGATAAAGCCACGGCCACCAAGAATAAAGTGGAGCGCTCCAACGACGACCTGAGGGACCTCATCAAGCAGATCAGAGAGTTCCTCACGCGTGAGTCCCCCACACCAAACTAGACTTGTTCCTTCTGTTTTCAGGATTGCACTACTCACTAAGAATGTAATTATGAAAGTATACGAAGGATAATTGCAGTACAGGATAGTTGATAGTGTGGAGGTTAGGATCACCTTCTGACTCCCAGCCAGAAGGTGCTAGGTTTGATCCCCAGTGTCCTCAGTCAACCTGTAGGCGTCTTAGAGCAAGATGTCCGCTAGACCTGGCAGTTAAGAACCACTGGCAGGTCTAGCTCTTCGGGAGCCGTAGAGGAGTTTGTTCCCAACATCGGAGTATGTGAGAGGCAGGTCTGGGTTGGTTTTTGGGAGACTTCTTTTCATCCTCCTCAGTCCCTTGTCAAGACAATAAATGCCCCAGAAGCTTTCACCGACTGTATCTATCATACACCATGCCTTTGCCCTTCAGGGTTAAGGGGCGTCGTATAATGTTGAAACGTTAACTGTGATTAGGGTGATACAAATACAACTTACTTGACTCTGAGCACCCTCAACATCTCTGTACCTTCTCACCTGCGGTCCGCTGTGTCTCTCTGCAGAGGAGAGATCCCTGACTCTGCCTTCCTTCTCAAGGTTTCTTCCATGATAGTTAAGGGAGTTTTCTGTGATTAGGGGCTGTACAAATAAAATGGACTTGACTTGACTTGCAGAGGAGGGAGCATTGAGAACATCAACATCTCTCAACATCTCTGTACCTTCTCACCTGAGGTCTCTGCACGCTGTGTCTCTCTGCAGAGGAGGGAGCGGACCCGGACAACATCGAGGCGGTGGCGATCCGCGTGTTGGAGCTGTCCATCCCGGCGTCGCCGCTGCAGATCAGACACCTGGCGGACGAGATCAAGGAGCGAGTCCACAGCCTCTCCAACGTGGACGCCATCTTGGAGCAGACGCAGGACGACGTGCGCAAGGCGGAGCAACTGCTGCTGGACGCCAAGAGGGCCAGGTCACTCTCTTCTCTGATTGGTCTCTCTCTCTCTCTCTCTCTCTCTCTCTCTCTCTCTCTCTCTCAGTATCATAAGTGCATTCTTGGGTGGCCCCAGTGGGACTCGAACCCTGGCCATGTTAATGCCATGTTTGGAGCCAGACACATTTAGAAAGTTTCAGTTTTTATCTCAAGCAGAAGGAACCCTATATTTGGGAAGGATTCTTGTAAACAAACTCAACATAATGTGTCCATGGCAAGCAAACTAACCAGAGAACAAGACAGAGCAGAGAGAAACCATGGAAACGATTGATCGGTTGCTGGTGAGAGGACTGAAGGATCTGTAGAAGTGAAAGGTGTTAACTCTGTGTGTGTGTGTGTGTGTGTGTGTGTGTGTGTGTGTGTGTGTGTGTGTGTGTGTGTGTGCGTGTGCGTATGCATGTGTGTGTGTCCAGGCACAGTGCGGAGGGTGTGAGGACCACCACGGAGTCGGTGAAGCAGGCATTGGATGGCGCCAGGACGGCTCAGGCCACGGCGGAGAAGGCCATCGCCAGAGCCAAGTCCGACATCGGTGACACGGAGGCCCGTCTAGCCCAGGTAACCCCCCCCCCCATCTACTGGGTCTGGAGTGGAGGGCCCAGGTAACCCCTCCTCTACTGGGTCTAGAGGGGAGGGCCAGGTAACCCCCCCCCCCCCCCTCACTGGGTCTGGAGGGGAGGGCCCAGGTAACCCTCCCTCCCTCACTGGGTCTGGAGGGGGAGGGCCCAGGTAACCCCCTCACTGGGTCTGGAGGGGAGGGCCCAGTTAACCCCCCCTCTACTGGGGTCTGGAGGGGAGGGCCCAGGTAACCCCCCCCCCCCTCACTGGGTCTGGAGGGGAGGGCCCAGGTAACCCTCCCTCCCTCACTGGGTCTGGAGGGGAGGGCCCAGGTAACCCTCCCTCCCTCACTGGGTCTGGAGGGGAGGGCCCAGGTAACCCCCCCTCACTGGGTCTGGAGGGGAGGGCCCAGGTAACCCTCCCTCCCTCACTGGGTCTGGAGGGGAGGGCCCAGGTAACCCCCTCACTGGGTCTGGAGGGGAGGGCCCAGTTAACCCCCCCTCTACTGGGTCTGGAGGGGAGGGCCCAAGTAACCCCTCCTCTACTGGGTCTGGAGGGGAGGGCCAGGTAACCCCCCCCCCTCACTGGGTCTGGAGGGGAGGGCCCAGGTAACCCTCCCTCCCTCACTGGGTCTGGAGGGGAGGGCCCAGGTAACCCCCCCTCTACTGGGTCTGGAGGGGAGGGCCCAGGTAACCCCCCCCCCCCCCTCACTGGGTCTGGAGGGGAGGGCCCAGTTAACCCCCCACACACACACACACTTGGTCTGGAGGGGAGGGCCCAGGTAATACACACTACAAAGAATATATCTTCATGCACAATAGTGCATATTTTATAATAACGTTAGTCTTCTATGAAAACATTAACATATTAATCCATGCCGTTATTTAAACATTTTAGGAAAAATATGAAGAATATTTTGGTGGAAAGCTTGTGGTACTGACATCGGGAGTTTGAAAATGTTCTGCTTTCAAGTCTGACATCCGCTCTTCCCTGTGATGTCAGAGGCTGCCTGGATGTCCACTGCTACCGCTTACTCACGTATTACTACTGTCATTGTGGCTCTGTATTGTGGATTCTCTCGCGTGTTTGCCGTAAACTGGAGCTTCACGGTGACTCGGGGAAGGTATCTGGTGGTTTGAGGAATCTCAAGGATGTCCATGCTTAAGGAACCAAATCATCCGGCGCCCGTTCACTCAGGGGAGATATTCCTACACGCACTTTGACCCCGTCCTCCCGATGACCTCATAATATAACCTGTGTGAACCCTCTGTCCGCAGATCGAGTCAGAAACATCGAACAGCGAGAAGGACCTGAGTGAGGCCATAGAGCGGCTAGGCACCCTGGGGCAGCAGATCGACGCCCTGAAGACCAAGAGGGTCAGCAACAACATGGCCGCCGCCCGCGCCGAGGAGACCGCCACCATGGCCCGCGACAAGGCTAACGAGGCCAAGCAGGTGTGTGTGTGTGTGTGTGATTTTTAAAAATGTATTCCAGCGTCTGTCCATGGACTGTTGTCTGCGTGTTGTCCTCTGTACCGCCAGAGTACCGCTCTGCTTCTGCTCAGCCGCTCTGATGCACTTCAGTGCAGTCACTCTGGATTTGACGTTGTCTGTGTGTGTGTTGCGTTGTGAGTGACGCAAAAGTCACTTTGAAATCCTATTCAAGCGGCCAGAGCATTCAGATTGAGATGCATCTGTAAAAACCCGATTGGAATCGCAGTTTAAACCACCTCCAAATGTGGCTTGGATCCCATTTGCAAAAATTGAATTTCATGTGTTTTTTTGCTGTCCAGACTTTCTAAAATCAATCTGGACACAATCTGGATATGCCAAAAAAAATAGATTTGGGCTGGCAATCTGAACAAGGCCTAGAGTCCTGGCTCGTCTTGTCTCATGTGTTGTGTGTCCTAACTGCCTGTGTCCTGCCCCTCCTCCCAGATCCTGGAGGGTCAGCTGACAGATAAGTTCCAGGAGGTGAAGCAGCGCGTGGACACCAAGGCCAAGGCGGTCCAGGAGGCCAAGCAGCGAGCCGAAAGCCTCCGGGACCAGGCCAAGGAGCTGCTCGCAGACGCCCACAACAAGCTGCTGCGACTCGCAGGTGCGTGTGTGTGTGTGTGTGCGTGTGTGTGTGGGTATGTGTGTGTGTTTGTCAGTGGCCAGAGGTCCACATAAGCTGTGAATGCGGTGCATGCCCAGGAGTTTTAAAAGATGTGTGTTGGGGGGAAAAGCTGAATTTGCCTCATGCTCAATTCACCTCAAATCATGTGACAATTGTGAAACGGCTTGTAATGGCTAATCACACCTGGTGTTACAATAGGGGCCCTTTAAGGTTTTCTGTTTTAAGTGGTCTGAAATATTTTGAATGTGTCAATATTTGTGCTTCAACTCCCGGTGTCTCCACAGAGCTGGAGAAGGACTACGAGGAGAACCAGAGGAGGCTGGAGGGCAAGGCTCGCCAGCTGGACGGTCTGGAGGACAAGATGAAGACCATCCTCAATGACATCAACAAGCAGATCCAGATCTACAACACCTGTCAATAACCCGCCCTCCCCTCCCAGCCACAGCCAATCAGAGCCCCTCCTGATCCCCCCTCCTCTCCCTGAGCTTCACTGGTCTGCACTGAGACTACACTATGCACTGTTGTCCAATCACGTTAAAGATACTAGAGGAGGGGGCGGGGCCTGATGTATGGGGAAGATATGACACTTTCTGGAAAATGATTGTCAGTTTTAAGAAAAGGCACCTGTAAGTATTTTAAAAAGCGTAAAATTGTTCAAATGTTGAAATATTTTGTCTGCAACTGCAAGCGCAGTCATTGTTTATTTTCTTACTGTCAAATAAACCAAACGACTGGACCTGAAACATCTGCTGCGTTTCTTATGATTTGTTCTCTATTTCTTCCATACGATTCTAAAATCAGTCAGTCATAAATAATAAAATACTAAAAGTGTGGCTTTACAAAGATAGTAAATATGATGGCAATAGTATGTGCATGTTTACTGAAATACTGGAATGATAATAGCGACAGACTGCAGATGAATCGTCGGTCAATAAGTCATGGTTCATATTGTATAGCTTGTTGTTACGAGCAACACACAATCCCAGGGCTGTTTTATCTTTTTCACATTCGACCTTAGCACCAGTAAACATGAATATTGATTGGACTCCGAGGTTGCGACCTGCTGTGCAGACCAGCCTTGCTTCACTCCCACTGACATCTTAACTGCTGCTGAGGTGGAGCAGGAAAGATGAGTGTGGGGCGAGGAGGTCAGCTCTGTTCAATTCAACTGAGCTTTATTGCCATAAATAAACATTACATTACATTGAAAATAAACAGTTACACTGAAAATAAACAGCGACACTGAAAATAAACAGTGACACTGCCAAATGCTAAACAAAGGAAAACATAATAATGTAGGCCTACGCTAAAAAACATTTGATTAACATAAAATACCAAAAAGGTGAGATAGAAAGTAGTGTAAAAAGAAAAGAAAAAAAAATGAAACGAAAACATAAAGTACCACAAGGACGTACAAAAGAAGAAGCACAACGACGTACATCTAAACACACATCACATCCTACACTCCTTTCCCCGCCTCCTGCCTCCTACGCCCTACCCCCTTTCAGACTCCTCCGTCCTCGCAGGTCACGTGGTCTCCATCCAGGAACTCGACCGTTTCTCCGCCGCTACTGCCGCTCGGTTTTTTGTTACCAAACAAAGTGCGAGTCACCTCGCCGGCTCCGCGACGCAGCGACACCCGCCGACCCGCTCACCCTTTTCCCCCCCCCCGCGGCGCCGCAGCGCCATGGGTGCTGGATAAAGACAGAAAACCCGGAGCTCCGACCGACGACCACCGGAGTCTGAGCGGCTTCCAGGGCCGGCGAGAGAGAGAGCGGCGGCGGCGGCGAGCAGCGGGGCCTCGGCCTCGGGAGGAGCTTAGCGGCGGGGACGCTGACCGGTTTCTCCGGCCATTGTTTTTGTCGGTGACATCGGTGACGTCGTCAACGTTTGCTCCGATATCTCCGCGTAAGTCTCCGCGGTTTCCCCGCGACGACGACGACGACCGGGGGGGAGGGGGGGGCGAGGGGAGACGCGTAACGTTGGTCTGCGGGGTGTCATGGTGTGTTGTTGCTGGGGGGACCGGTCTAACGTGTGCTAACTGGCGGCTAATGACGTTAGCTGGCTGCTAGCGGCTAGCGCTGTGCTGCGCTGCGCTGTGCCGGGAGCCTGGGGTCGTATTGCGGGCTTGGTGGCGGCGGGGCTGAGGGTCGTCATGGAGGTAGCTGGTAGCAACCACGCAGTTTGTCAATACGCTGCGATGGCGGACTTTGCGGTGAATCGGTGTTGTTTAGGGGGGTCGTTACTCAAAAAGAAAGAAAGAAATAAAGGGAAAAAGTAATGCCTCGCTGTACTTGGGATTACTCCATGTGGACTGGCCACTCGTTACTCTACTCGTTACTCCGTTCGTTACACTGCCCACACTGGCGATGGACGTGCGCATGGCGGTCGTGACGTCGTACAGTGCGCCATGTCCATGTTAGACTTACAGTAATATGTTGGGTGTATGGAAAGAGGCCTCCAGGGTTTCTGTATTGCCATAGCAAGTACAGAGTAGAGTAAACCTACTCCCCATTTACTCCTGCAGTATCACTTGTAAACATAGATTAATGTAAACAATATAAACAGTATAAACAATATAAGGTTATATATAATATAATATAATGTAGTGATGTAATGTAAAGTATAATGATCCATTTTAAAATGTAGTGATGATAAAGTGATCATTTCCTTAGTCTTTGGGATTTGAAGCAGTGGTTGAATTGGGCCGGCAGTACTTTCTTCCATGCCTGGTTCCCAAGCTCTCTGGGTCCATATGTTGTTGACCCAGGTGGGCCAGGTGCAGCGTTGTGGGTACCTGCCACAAACCTACCTGTAGTTTGTATGTGTCGTCTCAAGGTTATTGTTGTAAATAGGCATGTCTTACAGAGAGTACTACATTAAAGGCGCCCATGACACCTGTGATTATATTCATTATTTGTCTTCTTACTTACTGTAGGGGTTCTTACTATTAGCATCTTCTAACCTTTTAGCATGTTCTAACTATTAGCATGTTCTAACCATCAGCATGCTCTAACGATTGAATTTAGTAAATAGTTAATTAATAAACTATTACTACAAACACCCTCTTGACCTCTCCTCCTCTCTGTCCCCCCCCCCCAGCCTCCGCCCCCCCCCCCCCCCCCCCCCAGTGTGTGTGTGTGTGTGTGTAGTTATTCTGTTCCGGGAGAGTTCAGCGGCCGCACCACCGCCAAGATAGCCGGTCCAGGCAGGAAGCGGCACACCTCAGATCCAGAGCCCTGCAGCGAGCGCAGAGACGGCCAGCCCCTCGGCGCCAAGTGCCTGAAGATGGCGAGCAGTGGTGGGGAGATGGCGGGTCGGCGCGGCGGCGGCGGGCCCTCCCAGCAACACCAGAGAGGGGGCGAGAGGGCTGGGGAGAGGGGAGGCATGGAGCTCTCCTCCTCCAGCACCAGTAAGAAGAAGCAGAAAGACCGGGCCAACCAGGAGAGCCGCGAGGCCAAGAGGGCTGCTGTTGCTGCGGGAGGGGTGATAGCCGAGGCCAAGAAGGGTTAGTGTTGTTGGTATTAAAGGAGCTACATGTAACACTGACACGAGCGTTTAAAAGGAACTTTATATTTTATTACTCTATTTTGACAACGACAAGCGACGACAAGTCCTACACTGTGAGTTGATCAGCTGATGTATACGTTTTTCTTTTTTTGAAATGGGCAGTGGGTGGGGTCAACTTGGAAACGATCGGCCAGTAAAAGGAACAGGAGAAGCCAGTATTTCGACTTGGCATGTTTCCTGTTTCCATGTTGCCAATTATTTTATTGTTTAATTTGTCCATTTATTTAATACACATATGCGCAGAATCACAATAAAATCTATTGTGACACACGTTTAATGATGATGATGAAGACATATTAGAAATGTGTCATTAATAAGCTGTGCTTGGAGAACAGTGTAGTTGCTGGTGATGCTAACTTGGTCGGTAACTTGGCATTAAAAGCCATAATGTGTTGTGTGGTTTGTTATGTTGCTAAGATACCCAGCTGTTATGGTTTTGGATTGGACATTTTGGTGCTTGTGAGAATAAACACAAGTATATTTCTGCTTCCTGTACACTAGGGAATGCTAATGTTTATAACACTGATCAGACAGCACACCCAGTTGTTGGGTGACTTGGATACCTGCTGAACCAGTAAGTTAAGCCAATGTTGTGCGTACAGTATAGTCTGGTGTCTGGGCTGTATTTTCACTGCCTGTGGCTGTGTTTCAACTTGCCGATTCGGTTTTGGCGCGCGTGTGGCGTTTACAGATGTTCTGTGTTAGAGCTGTCTTGTGTTCAGTTATTTCACACGTCTGAATGTGGTCTGTGTAAAACACTTAACTCCCTACATAACTACCAACTTAACTACCTACATACCAACATCACCGATCCCATCTGGGATCAGCATAGGAACATGCAGACATCTGTGTATGGGTTGTGCCCTTGGATGTTATGTGTGTTGGAGTTTAAGAAGGGCCATCTCTGATCTGGGAGACAGTACTTTGCCAAGGTCATACAAGTACTATCGGTGTGTCTTGTGTTCTCTCTCTCTCTCTCTCTCTCTCTCTCTCTCTCTCTCTCTCTCTCTCTCTCTCTCTCTCTCTCTCTCTCTCTCTCTCTCTCTCTCTCTCTCTCTCTCTCTCTCTCTCTCTCTCTCTCTCTCTCTCTCTCTCTCTGTGTGTGTGTGTGTAGTGCCAGGGATGTGATGAGGTAGCTCACTGCAGAGGGCTGCAATTCCTCTCTAGTGATAACCAACAGCATTCGTGTGCTAATCTACCAGCTAGTGCCTCAATGGCATCCATTAGCTTATATACCATCTAGCGTGCCTCAATAGCGCTAGCGTGCCTCAAAAACCAACAGCACCCATTATCTTATGTATCATCTAGCATGCCTCAATGCTAATCAACAGCTTCCATTATCTTATATACCAGCTAGCGTGCCTCAATGTTAACCAACAAGCTTATATAACAACTCATTAGCATCCGTAGCAGTGGTTGGCATCGCATTGACAGAAGGTGCTGGGACTCGGAGATGAGCGGCTAATTGTGCTGATGGGCATGTTTTCTCAGTGCAATCCCTGACTGTAGCTCACTGATGGTGGGGCTGGGCTTTGTTCCTTGGCCCGTGTCCTTGCCTGTTGTGGATGCTGACTTGATGCTAAACGTTATCTGATCTGATGAATCTGAAACAGAGTGGATGAGGTTACACAGTCGGTAGCGAAGTGGGGCTCCGGTTGGAGCCATGGCGGTGTATTTCCCTGTTTATTATCTATTGACGTGGAATTCCTCCTGTTAACTCATGACCATCGGGGTTACTAGGCTGTTCATGTGATGAAGCTAATTTGTGATGAATGTGGCTACTGACGGTGTGACTAGTTACTATGTGACCTCATCCATCCTCCGGTGACGACGCATCCTGCCTGCTAGTCTATCATATGTCGCATGACTTGCAAGCTAGTCTAGCGTCATACAGGGTGACAGACAGCCATATACAGCTGCTTACCTTGTGGGAATGATGAATAACAGGATGGATAACCAATATTTATTCTACTCCCTGTACCACAAAAGTAAGAAAGCACCAGTTTTACCAGTTCCACCATGTCAACTAAGAGTTAAATGGGGGCAGGACAGTCTCGGTGTTCAGGATGACCCCGAGACACAAGGTTCTGGGTTCGATCCCCGATGTCGTCAGTCTACCTCTGTTGGCATCCTTGAGCAAGATGCCCTAACATCTACCTGCTACTTAACGACAAAAAAACATCTAAAAAACATGAATGTACTATAACAAAAAAACATGAATGTACAAATGTTGTAGCCAAATGACCAGGTAACTAAATACTAACATGACTCGGGTGATATTATTTGACCTCCTGGTAACCACTAGACTCAGTAAGTCACTCATTAAGTCAATCAACAAAACGGACATGTATTGGCCAACTGACGCTGTGAAGGTCAAAGGTATCAAGTTGATAACAAGCTGTGACGTCAACTATGCTCAGCTATTTAATAGTACAGCTACAGTACAGTACAATACAGTATAACTACAGTACAATACAGTATAACTACAGTAGTACAGTACAACTATACTACAATACAGTATAACTACAGTAGTACAGTACAACTATACTACAATACAGTATAACTACAGTACAATACAGTATAACTACAGTAGTACAGTACAACTATACTACAATACAGTATAACTACAGTAGTACAGTACAACTATACTACAATACAGTATAACTACAGTAGTACAGTACAACTATACTACAATACAGTATAACTACAGTACAATACAGTATAACTACAGTAGTACAGTACAACTATACTACAATACAGTATAACTACAGTAGTACAGTACAACTATACTACAATACAGTATAACTATACTACAATACAGTATAACTACAGTAGTACAGTACAACTATACTACAATACAGTATAACTACAGTAGTACAGTACAACTATACTACAATACAGTACAACTATACTACAATACAGTATAACTACAGTAGTACAGTACAACTATACTACAATACAGTATAACTACAGTAGTACAGTACAACTATACTACAATACAGTATAACTACAGTAGTACAGTACAACTATACTACAATACAGTATAACTACAGTAGTTATACTGTATTGTAGTATAGTTGTACTGTACTACTGTAGTTATACTGTATTGTAGTATAGTTGTACTGTACTACTGTAGTTATACTGTATTGTAGTATAGTTGTACTGTACTACTGTAGTTATACTGTATTGTAGTATAGTTGTACTGTATTGTAGTATAGTTGTACTGTACTACTGTAGTTATACTGTATTGTAGTATAGTTGTACTGAGTACAACTATACTACAATACAGTATAACTACAGTAGTACAGTACAACTATACTACAATACAGTATAACTATACTACAATACAGTATAACTACAGTCCTACAGTACAATACTACAGTGCAATTACAGTACAGTACAACCATGGAGGAAATGCATGTCTGTCCAGCTGCAGAGTATTGGGTTCTGCTCATGACCTTTCACAAGCACAAGAGGGCGAACGAGCAGAGAGAGAGAGAGGGGGAGAGGGAGAGGGAGGGAGAGAGAGAGAGAGAGAGAGATCTTTTTCTTGCTTAGTCTTCCTTGTAGTATAACCCAGAGCATGGCGCAATGCTAGTGCAAGTGCTAACTGTTCCATGCTACATGCATAGCTTCTGAACTGGATCTCACTATGAAGGAAGGTAGGTTAGCTTTGTGTGCTTGTATGCTCATTCATTTAATTTGGTTGAGATTCAAGGTTGGAAAGGTGAATTAAAATCATACCCCTAATACTCAGTTTGGCTTAGTGTTGCTTTGTACAGGGCCTGAAGTTAACTTTTAGGTTAGGTTACGTTAGATGTTTTTGTGAAAATAAAAGATGAAAGGTAAATAATGAGCAGAAAACACTTTCAGTTGAAAAATTAGTATCACAAGTTTGATTATGATGATAATTATGTTTATCGGTTTAATCCGTTTTTTATCTGAATAACAAATAGGAAAAAGTTTTTTCTTTTTTCATTCCTTCAACGGGAGTTCATAGCACTGTGGTTGTTTACCTTCCTTCGGTCCCCTCAGCATAGTTCAGTTTGGTTTCGTTTTCTCTTTCGTTTCGTTTTCTCTTTTATCAAGTCAGGCAAACGCAGTCTGTAGCGGAACAGATAGAAACTCCAGTCACTGACTTTTAACAGACAACCGGGTTTCCTAAAAAGTAGGTTGGGGTTCGGTAAGCACTACTAGGTGGATGGTTCTACTCGGTGTCAGGCCATAACATTTGAAATATTAGAAATATTAGATAGGTAATATTGTTTTTTTTGACCGAGTTAGAAAGATATTGGATAGTCAACAGTTATTCGCAATCCGTAATAAAGCTTTGTAAAGCGGGAAGTGATGGCACAATCACCAGGGGAAGTGCCGATGGGTCTAGCGGTGTTAATTGACAAGCTGCCAAAATAACCGCTAAACCACAACTCCCAGTATGTCTAGCGGGCTACCTGACGTGTGTGTGTGTGTGTGTGTGTGTGTGTGTGTGTGTGTGTGTGTGTGTGTGTGTGTGTGTGTGTGTGTGTGTGTGTGTGTGTGTGTGTGTGTGTGTGTGTGTGTGTGTGTGTGTGTGTGTGTGTGTTAAACTTAAACGTGTTTATTATGTTTGTGGTTGGACTTGACCCACATGTAGAAATGTCAGTTTGAAAGCAGGTGTAATTTCATAGTGGCTCTGTTTTTGTAGATGTGGCTCACGTGTGTAACTACTGGTCACCATGTCTGACAGCAGTGATCTCTTCACTGTTTTGTGTGTGTGTGCATGTGTGTGTAAAGACTATTTTGATGAAAAAGGGGTAAAACTGACATCCCATTCAAGATCAACTCCATGCAGAGTAGGGCTGGGACGATACGCTTACCCCTCCATTACATACTATCACGATACTTGGGTGTTCGATATTATGATTTATTTATTACTTTTTTAACACTAGACCATGGGAAACAGTTGAATCCTACACTTCTAGAGACTGTGTATCATGGGGCATATTTCCAAAAATGATGTACATCACATGTCAGTTTTTCTGACTTTTATTTCAGCAGCATCATTGCTATACTGGGAGGGTTTAAGGGAAGGTTACATGCTACTGGTGATGTAGTGTACTTCTTGTATGCTATACTGGGAGGGTTTAAGGGAACGTTACATGCTACTGGTGATGTAGTGTACTTCTTGTATGCTATACTGGGAGGGTTTAAGGGAAGGTGACATGCTACTGTTGATGTAATGTACTTCTTGTATGCATACATTTTTAATGTGAAAACAATAAACATACTGGTAAACAAAATTAAAAAATATACTTAAGAGAATTGATTTTTCATAGATCAATATGAGGGTTCAACAGAATATTGTGTTTTTATAATAATGATAAAGACTAAGGGTCCACAGTGGCTGTGAGGGAGAAAGACGGTCCGTACATCATTTAAGGTTGGAGTTGTGTAACTGATTGTTCCTCACTAGCGTCGTCTGGTTCCAAACCACAACTCATTGGCCGTTAGTAGGGATGGCCCGATACCGATACTGGGATCGGGGATCGGGCCGATACTGTACTCATGTACTCGTACTCATACTCATAAAAAATTCACCGATACCACGCACCGATACCACGTAAATTTTGCACAACGAAACTGACCGCCGCGCGACCGTTGGAGAGTGCTACAGTGCATCAGGAGCTAATGAAATATCGACCGGGGTGGTCCGACCCATGGTGGTCTTTTTGGGACTCTGAAAAAATCCAATGTTTTGGTTCATCCACACACACACACACCGGGCCTTTGCACTACAGTTGCCCGAGAAGGGCAGCCCTCTCGGACACACACGCCAGCTCTTACCGCTGTTTTATCATCATCCACACTTCCAGACCATCACCGGGGCCATAACCCTAACCCTAACCCTTTTTTGTTGAATATTATTGTTATTTTTGGTATTATATGCAAGCTTACGTGAGGCTTCAGTTGAGTGTTGCTCTCTGTGCCCTGGTCTGATTGGCTGTGGCTCTCTCTGTGTGTCGCCAGATGTTTTTGTGGACTGGAAGCAGAACGCCAATGAGGTGATCGTCCGGCTTCGCTGTGGAAACGGAGTGCAGAGGGTGGAGGACGTCAACACCACCTTCACAGACACCACATGCCACGCCCACTTCCCAGGTAACGCTGCACGTTTTTATGCTAGGTTTCATGCTACCACATGCTCAACCACTGGAATTGGAGCCAGGCTATACTACAGCTCCACAGAATTAATGACTTGAGTTAGGGGTGTCCCCGACTAAGAATTTACATAGTTGAATCTGATTCGTCAAGTCTTGCCTATAGTCGACTGATCGTTGAATCATGTTTTTATCTTTTTTTTTTTGCTCATTGATCCATATTCTCATTTGCGACATTGGCTTCCATTTTTTCCACACCAGACTAAAGAGCTGAAACACTCAATTAAACAATTTCGATTACAATTTCGAGGCCGTTCGGTGGCGGTTGTTTTGGACTTCAAGTCCAAAACACACCGCCGCCGAACAGCGTGCATCAAAACAGCCGCCCCTATTATTTTCTATGTACACCCCCACACCGACGGCGGCAGGCGCGCACCGGTGCGTGTCGACGCGCCGCCCCGCTACACTTCACGCCACTGTCCTATTTCACAGCGTCGCCGCGCGTCAAGTGCTGCCGAAAAGGCGCTTTTTTCTTTCTTCTGCTCCGGAGACGACTATATTCCTGTTGACGCGCCGCAGTGCGACGCTTCCAATGTGTGCTAGGGGCGGCACTTGTCATAGACGCGCCGCGGCGCTGCGGCGGCAGTGTGTTTTGCACTTGATATTTATACAAAAATAGGCTATATATAATGATTTATTGGGAGAAATAAACTATATGTAAAATCAGACATTCAGCACCGCCTATAGCCCGAATGGAATGATCCTGTGTTTTGCCGACGATTCGACTATGAGATTGGCAGTCGAATCAGGCTCCTTCGATCGAATCGTCCAATAGTAGACTATTTGGGGTCACCCCTAACTTGAGTACACAAGACTACACTGACAATTTATACTCTCACTTTCACTTTAGACACTGTCAAATGTAGCATACATGGTGGATAATGTTTCACCTCTGCTGTCAACTATTTACATTGACTCTGCATAGCTTCCCTCTTCTACCTACCCCAAAGAAAATCAACCTCCTACACACTTATTGTATGTTTGTTTGTCCTGGCAATTAAATAGTACTTAGCATCGTATAGCATCTTACCCTAGCTATCCATGCTGTATACCGGAAAGGAGAGCTAAAACTTGCATTTATGGTGCACTTGTTCTATTGACATCCTTGCTGTACCAAGAGTGATATATTGTTGTTTTACTTTCTACTGACAAATGTACATATTGTAAATTGCTTTGGACAAAAGTATCTGCTTAATGCCCTGAATGTAAATGTAATATTCTAACTCCATCTTACACACTGTGTTTGGCCCCTGACCTCCAGACGGGCGGCAGTGGGAGTGCCGTCTGCAGGAGGAGATTGAGGCGTCGTGCAGCCGGGCTCAGTACAAGGAGAAGGCTGGGCTCCTGCTGCTCAACATGCACAAGAAGATCCCCTTCCACATATGGCCCTCGCTCATGGTGAGGCTCGCTCCTCTCTCTCTTTCTCTAAACCACCAGACCTTGTTGTCCCCCTGGCACCATGCTTCACGTCTTGGTGTGAAACCAATGACATCAATTAATTAAAGGGCTTTATTTTAGGGCCCCCAGATCAGCCTACTAGTTGGTATGGTCCACTGTCTAATCAACATCACACCTGTTAGTTAAATAAGCATTGCATGCATTGCAATTTCAATAGAAAAAGATATGTTATGATTGCTGGGTCTATTTGTCTTTAAACGGTGGATAAATATCAATGCAATATAATGAAGTAAAAATAAAAGTTCTCCTGACTTGACCTTTCTTGGGCCTTGCGGTTCATTCTGAACTCCTGCTCTTTCCTATCTGCTTCAGTCCAACAAGAAGGAGAAGCTGACCGTCTCCACGGAAACCAAGAACGGCAAGCAGCAGATCGCCGCCCCATCGACCAAGGCTGAGACGAACCCCGCTCCGCCCACCACCACCACCACCGCCACGTCCCCCCACCCAGAGCCCCGTCGCGGTGGTGGGAGCAGCAAGTCTGAACGGAACCTCAAGCGCTCCCTGAAGAACAAACAGCAGCAGGGGGCGGCGACGACAGAGAGGACCGCGGTGAAGACGGACATTGGCGAGGCGACGGCCACCAATGCCACCACCACCGCCACAACGACCACCATCACCACCACTACCACAAACACCACCACCGCCAGCAGGCCCCCCGCCCACCCCGTAGCCGACCAACAGCATCTGGAGCCCAGCCCCGCCAAGCGGACCCCCCCTACCCCCACCCCCACCAAGACCACCGAGGAGGGGGGCGCTATCGATGCAGAGCCCCGCCCCCCTACCAAGGGTGCTACGGCCAATGGGGCGGCACCACACGTGCACAAGCCCGCCGGTCGGAGCCTGGTCGCACAACAAGCCCGGAGCGGTGAGAACAACGGCCAGGACCACCTCGCTGCTCACATGCTGACCAACACTCAGGTAACTCCATCATGTGTATTATTATTATTATAACTCTTTATCATGTATACAAGTAATACGCATAGAACATTTATTGAAACACCACCGTGTGTACGGTACAGCGAATAACGCCTTCATTAAAACACTTAATACAAATGTAATTACAAATGTAAATCATGTATACATTATTCGAAGTATACAGTCTAGAAGTAACAAATATGTATGCATTTTTTTATGGACAAGATGGCGAACAGGGAAATAATGACATAACAATGACGTTATTCCTGTCTGGGATTGATAATGTACTATCTTATGTAGCATATGACCACAGGTGGGAATGGAACTGGGGGATTGTAAATGACAAGTATAATTTCACCCTAACTTAACAGTGCCTAAACTAGGGCTGCAACTAACGATTATTTTCATAGTTGATTAAGCGAAAATTCATTTTTTAAATTTTATTTTTTTTAATCATTTAGTCTAGAAAATGTCATAAATAATGGTGAATGCCATCACAAGTTAACAGAGTCCAAAGTGATGTCTTACATTTCCTTGCTTTATCTGACAGGCAGCCAAGAGAAACTAAAGTATTCATTTTATAATGATCCAACATTTGAATTTCTGAAGCAAATGTTTGGTATTTGTACTTGATAAATTACCAAAACGATTAATCGATTAAAAAAAATGTGATTTAATACATTTTCTGTCAATCGACTAATCGTTGCAGCCCTAGACTAAATGCTGCTCTGTGCACAGCCTTTCTCCCTGAGCCTAGTTCATTTCTATTTTATTAAAATACTTTTTGTGTTCCTGATCCAGGGAGAGGACATTCCACTCCAGCCCCCAGACACAGAGCACAGGTCTGGGTCCAGCATGGAGGACTGTCCTGGTCTACCTTTACCAGCTAATCCTGAGGCCCCAGTGGATCTCCTCAGAAACGGCTCCTCTGGTCCAGAGGGAACGCTCTCCCAGTCCCACCTGGAGGAGAGGACAGACACCGGGGCTGGAGACAAGCCTGTTAAAGAGGGGTCGCACCCAGGGTCTCTGGTTCTCCCTGGGGCAGGGGAGGCTGGTGCAGTACTGGGTCCCAGTCAGGATACAAAGCAGGTCCAGCTGTCTGCCCAGTGCCAGGAGAGGGGAGACGGAGAGGAGAAGATAGACCAGCGGCAGGGGAGGGGGGAGGGTGAGGAGAAGAGAGACCAGCGGCCGGAGAGGGGGGATGGCGAGGAAAAGAGAGACCAATCGAAGGAGGAACCTCTGGACACCAACCCCACGAGTGGTGAGTAGAGAGGAGCGTTCTCGTCATTGTGTTGTTGTCGTGTTTCTGTTGAAGAGATGAATGCCCTGTTCACACCTAGCATTAACATGATCCAATCAAGTGGACAGCTAAGCTAAGTACAGGTGTGAATGCACCCAAGACGAATTGAGGACGCGTTGAGATCCAATCGTTCAGAATGTTTCCTGGGCTGCATTGAAGGGCCACCTACTCAATGGACGTCCTTTACGTAAGTCGAAGTACGTACTCAAACCACGTAAGCAGGCTGTGTCGACGATGTCTGAAAATGTTGAAAAGCCCATAGAGATATATTCCTGAGTGTAAACATCTCTGGAGATTTGGTTTGCCTGGAACACGCCAAGGAATAGACCCAGTCTGCATTGTTTTGATTTCTTCTTCTTTTACAACTGATGTACGTGTTTGTTTGTATATAAAGCGGGAAAGTGAGGTCCCCCCCCCCCCCCCCCCGGACACTTTACAGGGTTGCCATACCTCAAATAATGAACACAATCCCCCAAACCCCACTGCCCCCACATCTCCCCAGTGTGACCTGCCAACCCCCCCCTCCCCCTTCATCCCGGAGACCGGACTGGGGCTGCTGCCATGGCTGGCAGAGGTATCACTAGGCTCGGGTGTTTCAGCGGCTGTGTGGACAGGCTGGGAGAAAGCTGTCCGTCAACGCGGCTTCAGTGCGTGTCCGGGCAGCCCTTAAAAAAAACGGTTTATTGGAGATGGTCAAGATGGTACACACCAGAGCAGATGTAACATGCTGCCATGACAGTGGCTCTCTCCCTGAGTGTGTGTGGTGATAACTGGTTTATCCTGGGTGTCATGATTACTCTGCACCACAGGTGTGCAGCCCCACCCAGACCCAGAGTCTAATCAGTCAGGTGATGCTGCTTAAACCAGCTATCAACCACAGACACTCCACATCCATTATTAGTGTTCAACATCTTGGAGCAAGATGCAGAAGTTTTTAAACTTGTGTAAGTTTAAAACGACAACACAATATACCTCAGTAAATAAAAGTACTATTCACGATTCACCACAGTGCATTTAATAGTTTTGTGCATGGTTAGCAAGATGCTATACAGTTGTACATATGCATATCTATGTTCATGCATATACACAGCATATATAGATAGATGGATAGCAATACCCAGGGGCCAAAATTAACTTTTTGAATTTTGTCTTTTTACCTTGTGGAAAAATCTGCCAGTGAAACAATTGTTTTAATATGTAATCCTGCATTTTATTTGACCTGCCAAATGGTAAAATCTATCAGCCATTGGCTGGTGGCAGCAGGTGTTAATGTTGGATCCTGTATCAGTCATTGGCTAGTGGTAGCAGGTGTTAATGTTGGATCCTGTATCAGCCATTGGCTGGTGGCCGCAGGTATTAATGTTGGACCCTGACAACAATGCCGTTGGTTGTGTCCTTCTCCCAGCTCCGGAGCCTATGGTGAGCCTGCAGTCTGTGAAGAAGGATTCGTATGAGAAGGGAACGGACCTAATGGTGGTGAACGTCTACGTGAAGGGCGTCTGTCGGGAGTCGGCCAGGGTGATCTTCAGGGAGCAGGACTTCACACTCATCTTCCAGACCAGGTGATGAGCGCCACTACCTGCACTCTAATACAGTACTGTACAACAATAATTTAGGGCTGCAACTAACCATTGTTTTCAGAGTCGATTCATCTAACAATCATTTTGTAGATTAATCATTTAGTCTAGAAAATGTCATAAATATTAGCAAATGCCGTCACAAGTTACCAAAGTCCAAACTGAACAGTTGCTTGCTTTATCTGACGAGCAGCCAAGAAAAACTAAGATATTTATTTTATAATGATCCATGAACCAAACATTAGAATTTCTGAAGCATCAAGTAGCAAATATTCTCGATTGACTAATCGATTAGTGGATCAATTAATCGACTAACCGTTGCAGCCCTAGACAGAACCATCAACATATTATGTAAATATGTACATTAACTGTATATGTATTTCCTGTTTCAGCGATGTTAGCTTCCTGCGGCTGCACCCAGACTGTGGAGCGAACACGGTCTTCAAGTGGCAGGTCAAACTCAGGTGAGACGGCAGACCAACTTTATTTATTCATGAGTGCTTTCCGTGCAAAATGGCAAAACTATGGAGTCAGAATAGTGTCATCATTCAAACCTGAAAAAAAAGGTTTCAAAGGCTTGTAAGTCTGTGTTTGAAAACTCAACACCTTGTAAAAAAGGTTTTGCACCACTGAAAAAAGAGATTATAGCCTGAAAAAAAAAAGTCAAACATCTGCAAACATGATTTTGTGTTCTATTTTATCTTCTTCATCATTTTAACCAACACATTTTCAAAGCTAAAATGTTTTCACAAACACATTTTCAAAGTTTAAAAATGTTCACAGTGCATTTGCAGAGTTTCAAATCTGACACTGTTCTAACAGTGTATTACTTTGTTTCCCGGTTTCGAAACCTTGTAAATGGGATTCTGCAAACAGCTGTTCAAACATTGAGAAATACGTTTTGAAAGGTTGAATATTTATTTTTAAAAACTTGTAAAGGTGTAAATTTACACCATTGCAATGTATTTTTTCAGAACTTAATTTTCAGCACTGACTTTTCAGAGATTTGACCACACGGGCGCAAGCTTGCGAGTCACGTGATTATTGACACTGTTCTGACGCCGTTCGTTTTGAAACTCCTTTAGCTCAAAGGTCTGAAAACGTGGTTCTGAAAAAAAGGAAAAAAAAACCTTCCTGGGGGCGGGACCATCTTGCTCTAAACCTATTGGTTGCTCTCTGCTGAGGCACAGTCCAATCACATGCGCCGTTGACCGGGCTGTGCGGGATTGACAGTGCTCTGCCGATGACAAGAATAACAAGCGACTTGCGTGGTTGATTTTGTTGTCTATTTTCTGGAACCATGGCTGGTAGACAGGCGAGCAATTTTATTCTGTATTGTTTGCGTTCTAACCACCCGCGAGACTCCTGCGGCTCGCCAAGCTGTCATTTGCAACACGTTCTCATCGCAACTCGTAATATACCGACGGTTTGTCACGCCCCTAGACGTGATACTGACGCAAAATGTACCCTCCCGCGTCTGTGTGAAACGATCTGTGTGAAACAATCTCATAAACCCGTTCGCGGTGGTAAGAGACGAGCAGAGTCTACAGCGTCCGCTCGCAGAGCAGAGTCTACAGCGTCCGCAGTCTACTGTGAAACAATTCACTCCATAAAGGATTATGGTTAGGGTTATGGTTAGCGTAATCTATCACCGTGACCGGGTTATTATTGGAGTGAATGGACGCTGTAGACTAATTTGTGGCTCGCATGGCATAAATAATAGTCATACTTTGCGGTCACGTGACTACCATGGATACCTGGAGGGCAACAAACGCTGGCAAAATGGCGACGAACAACGGCCAACCAGGGGAATTGCAGCCTTGCAGATTTCCGATACTTAAATAAATCAACTATTTAGACCATTTGTCACAAAATGTTAAAATTAGATATGAAGAGAAGATAAACATACTCGGAACTTGTGATCCATACACAGCACCCGCTGATGTAGGTTATTCATTGCTTTGAAGCTGGCAAAGACTCTACCAGATCGTGAAACGATCTGGGGGTTCTCATAAACCCGTTCGCGGTGGTAAGAGACCAGCAGAGTCTACAGAGTCCATTCACTCCAATAATACCCCGGTCACGGTGATAGATTACGCTAACCATAACCCTAAACATAACCCTTTATGGAGTGAATTGTTTCACAGTAGACTGCGGACGCTGTAGACTCTGCTCTGCGAGCGGACGCTGTAGACTCTGCTCGTCTCTTACCACCGCGAACGGGTTTATGAGATTGTTTCACACAGATCGTTTCACACAGACGCGGGAGGGTACATTTTGCGTCAGTATCACGTCTAGGGGCGTGACAAACCGTCGGTATATTACGAGTTGCGATGAGAACGTGTTGCAAATTACAGCTTGGCGAGCCGCAGGAGGCTCGCGGGTGGTTAGAACGCAAACAATATAGAATAAAATTGCTCGCCTGTCTACCAGCCATGGTTCCAGAAAATAGACAACAAAATCAACCACGCAAGTCGCTTGTTAGTCATCGGCAGAGCACTGTCAATCCCGCACAGCCCGGTCAACGGCGCATGTGATTGGACTGTGCCTCAGCAGAGAGCAACCAATAGGTTTAGAGCAAGATGGTCCCGCCCCCAGGAAGGTTTTTTTTTCCTTTTTTTCAGAACCACGTTTTCAGAGCTTTGAGCTAAAGGAGTTTCAAAACGAACGGCGTCAGAACAGTGTCAATAATCACGTGACTCGCAAGCTTGCGCCCGTGTGGTCAAATCTCTGAAAAGTCAGTGCTGAAAATTAAGTTCTGAAAAAATACATTGCAATGGTGTAAATTTACACCTTTACAAGTTTTTAAAAATAGATATTCAACCTTTCAAAACGTATTTCTCAATGTTTGAACAGCTGTTTGCAGAATCCCATTTACAAGGTTTCAAAACCGGGAAACAAAGTAATACACTGTTAGAACAGTGTCAGATTTGAAACTCTGCAAATGCGCTGGTGAACATTTTTAAACTTTGAAAATGTGTTTGTGAAAACATTTTAGCTTTGAAAATGTGTTGGTGAAAATGATGAAGAAGATAAAATAGAACACAAAATCATGTTTGCAGATGTTTGACTTTTTTTTTTCAGGCTATAATCTCTTTTTTCAGTGGTGCAAAACCTTTTTTACAAGGTGTTGAGATTTCAAACACAGACTTACAAGCCTTTGAAACCTTTTTTTTCAGGTTTGAATGATGACACTATTCTGACTCCATACAAAACAAAGTTTTTGAGAAGGGAAACAAGACAAGAACTAAAATGAGTTTAAAATAACAATAAAAATCAGAACATCCCAAAGGAACATTTGAGAGGTAGATTTAAATATATGAGATGACACGCTACTTCATTAGAAAAGAAAGCACAAGTCACACTCAGGTGTAAGATATCATCATAGACGACATCGCTCTAGCCTCCTCCTCTCCTCTCCTCTCGTCCCACTGGGCTGTTTTATCATGTAGCAGATACTCGTGTTGTAAGGTCAACGACCCGGCAGCTAAAGTATTTCAGTCTTGTTATTGATCGTTTTAAAGATTGATCCTCTGCAGAACTGAACGTGGGTTTAAATGTTGTTTTTATAAATTAACTCTTCAACAGCAGTGTGTAGTTTTCAGTCCAGCTGTATATTTTCTTGTTTGTCCCTCAAGATAGTCTTATTAGATATGATTCTCATTTTCGCTATTACAATGTAGTAATTTAGAGGGTTTTTTTCTCCAAACAAATGTAAAGAAATCAATAGATTATTAAGGAGCCAGAAGGAGAAGGCCCTTGTTTACGGGTAGGCTGAGCACAGTTGGTATCGAACACAGGACCTCTCAGCTTGGGAGTTGAACACCGTCCTTGCCACTATACCCTTCGTTTACCAAGCTTCTAGCTTAGTCTTACCTGTCTTGTTATTTACTTCCCAGGAACCTGATTCAGCCGGACCAATGCAGCTACTCCTTCACCCCCTCACGCCTCGACGTCTCCCTGAAGAAGAGACATAGCCAGCGCTGGGGGGCCCTAGAGGCCCCTGTCCCACAAGGTCTCTTTGCCTGCTTTCCTCCAGGCCCCTGGACTCTAGACTAGCAAGCAGCCCGGTGCTAGACACCAGAGCTGGCTGATTCATTTAATTTTGTTTGTGATTACCGTCTTGGCTTCCCACGATCACGAAAACCAGAAAATCTACACAACGATTATAGTAAAGCTCCATTTAGAAATGTGGTTTTCGAGCTTGCGGTTGAGCTAACATTAGCTCACTCTGAAAAAGCATGTACTTGTTTTAGAGATATTCAATATCTCTAAAACAAGTAAATGCTTTTTCAGATTTTTCAGTTATTTTCTGTGTCAAAAATAACATTCAAATCATTATAGTCAATGAATCTTCCTTAATATCAATGAATAATCGTCTTTATAATCGTGATCTCAATCGATTCTTGACCCAAATAATTGTGATTAATGCTTTTGCCAAGATTGACCAGCTCTACTAGACCCAGTTCCCAGACTGTCTGTGAGTCACTCGAGTCTTTAGAGCTTCATGTTTACCAAAGGCAGGGTCATGCCACTGTGCGCACAGCCAACCCTCCCTGCCTGGTGTCTCATCGCATGCCAGTGGCAACAAGTGATGTTTGTCCCTCTCTCTGTAATCATTGCAACAGTCCCAGAAGTATTGTGTCAAAGCCCAACATGTGTTTCTCTAACGTGACTAACGTCTAAGTGGCGATCTCCAAGATTTCCATTCCACTACCAGTGCGCCACTTGTGATATGCAAGGCAAATGCAAGGCAATGCAAGGCTTTCAGTGGGCCACAGGCTCAATCACCATTGTGTTGCCTCATTCGGCAATAGATGGTGACTTAGCAGACATTTATTTACATGAAAATCTTTACTTTAAGTACTCCATCTGCCAGGTGTTGGTCTATGTAACATCTAGAGGCTAGGGCAGGGATTCATAGCAGTATTAATCCCTGCCCCTACCCCCTACCTACTATTGACAGTATGTATGTGTGGTCCCATTGCTCCTATGTTTAAATGCTCTTTATGTTGAGGACTGCTGCTATTTCCGTCCACCTAGCACTGTGTGGTAAACTGAGCAGCTCATTCACTTCTAATAAGGTTTTGAATTTCTAGTTCAACGAGATCTTAAAATAATTTATTTATCCTAACCCTGTGATATTCTGTGCAGCACCATATTTGGTAACATCCTGCAAACCCTCGTCCCGGATGCTAAACATACTGATAGTTGCATAGCTCCGGGGATATAGAAAGACCTTCCTAAAATAAAGGCTGCATACGCTACGTCGGCTATAACCTATAACGGCTATTCACCATGTGACCCAGATGGCAGCTTCTGGTTGGTCAAGTCTGTATTAGTCCGCTGCTGTGTGAAGTGGTGACATGCAGATGCATTCATGCGTTTATCGTCATGTTCACAGTCGCTTGTTTTGTGCACAGCTAAGGGCAACGTGGGCGCGCTCTTGAGGCAGGAATTTGAGCCGTGCAACTCGTCCAGAAAGATGATCTGTGAGCAGCTACTCGCTGCCAGCTTCACATTAACAGCGCTCTGTAGCCGAGGCCCAGGGCCGTCTTCAGTCTTATCAACTCGATACGCTCTCAAAATACATTGACCAATACACGCTCTGTCAAAATAAGAGTCCCAACCGGAGTGACTGCATATTTATGGGTGGACTTGCTGTCACAGAAACCTATGAAATTGTCTTATTTTGAAATGAGCATTTCAAAAATACAGATATGGCTGGATGTCAAAATATGAATAATTGCAAGTGACCAACAACCTATGAATTTAATTGGTTCCTGAGGGAGATGTGTTTTTAATTGATGAACCCTTGTTGAATATCAAGCTAAATTTAGGCTCTCTGTATCAGAGACGATCCACCGATACAGAGAGCCTGAGATCAGTTGGCAGGATCCATATCAACCAGTGATCAGATCTGCTGCTTTACTGACAGAGAAGCACGCTGGTCATCGAATGGACGAAGGGATTATATGTCATTAACATTGCCGATATGTAATATATATTACTATTTAACTATTAAGTCATTCAGCAGACCCCTTTATCCAATGAGACTTAATTGCAGTGGATTCAGATCCAGGTCATAAAGGAGCAGGTAGGGGTTAGGGGGCATCTTGCTCTAGGATGCCTACAGGTAGACTGAGGACACCGGGGATTAAACCCAGAACCTTTTGGCTGGGAGTTGAACACACTGACCACTAGACTAGACTGTAGCCTACCTGCTTAATGACATGAATCTGTACTGTCTGACCCCTACCTGCTCCTTAATGACCTGTCTCTGTACTGTCTAACCCCTACCTGCTCCTTAATGACATGTGTCTGAGTTCACTGGGTCAAAGCATCTGCTGAATGACTAAAATATTAAATAGCGGTAAAAACAGTATTATGTCGCTGGAAGTAATTGAGACTGAATAACGTGTACAATGTAAAGCTCTGTACCTGTTAACTTTCTACTCAAAACCTCAAGTCCTTATCTATGGTGCAGCTCATTGCTCCCCAGTGATGCCTAACCACAAGCTCCATCCTGCTCTGTTTAAGGTGCAGTGGGTGGTGCCAAGGTTGCTGTGGCCTCCAGACCTGCCCCCCTGGAGCCCAGCACCCAGCCAGGCAGCAGCCAGCACAGCCTCCCTCCCCAGGAGGAGCCCCCTCGGCTGGGAGAGACCAAGCCCAAGGCGGCGCCACGCGTGGATAGCAGTGGCGTGGATGCGGTGGCCCTGCGCTCCGACCACCTCGCAAAAACAGAGCCCGGCGTTACCACGGTGAGCTGGAGAAGGGTCAGAGGGCAGTTTATAGAGAGGGGATTTAACGTTTTTGTAATGCCTGCTTTTCAACTCTGGGAGTACCATTATTAACTTGGTGTTAACCCTGTACCGCACATACAAACACATTCTCTTGTGAAGAGAATGCAGACCTCCTAAGGTGTTGTCTGTCTGCACCCCCTCCCTAGCCCAAGCCCACCTGCATGGTTCAGCCCATGGCCCACGGCCCCCCAGCTAGTAAGGAGCGTCTGGAGGAGGAAGAGGAGAAGAAGGTGTGTCTGCCCGGCTTCACCGGCCTGGTCAACCTGGGGAACACCTGCTTCATGAACAGCGTCATCCAATCACTGTCCAACACCCGCGAGCTCAGGGACTACTTCCACGGTAGGTCACATGACCAGACACAACCGCACGTGATTGGTGGAGAAGGGTTGGAGTCTGTGTGTGTGTGGCGATACCAAGTACTTTTTATTAAGGTGACTAGATTGCTGAAATTAAAAACGGGGACATTTGTAGTTTGGTGGTCTGTATATCAACAAAATATCTGTTATTATTTCTGAAATAAATAAAGGGGACATATTCACATTTAGCCTATTATCATGGTAAATCTTTTACTGTAGTAAAAAATTGGGCAGTACATGCCCAATGGTTTGCTATGATGTGTTTTAAGCTTTGGTAGAACCTTTGCCATTTCAAAATCAATTAATATATTTTAAAAATCCTATTTTTAAAAACAAGGACATTTCCGAGGACAGCTCCAACTGAAAAGTCTGGTCACCCTACTGTGTGTGTGTGTGGGTGTGTGTAGATCGGGCGTTCGAGGCAGAGATCAACTGCACCAACCCTCTGGGAACGGGGGGCAGGCTGGCCATCGGGTTTGCTGTGCTCCTCAGAGCTCTGTGGAAGGGAACGCACCACGCCTTCCAGCCCTCCAAACTCAAGGTACCCCCACCGACCTACCCTACCTAGTACAACCACCTACCAGCCTCTCTCTCTGTCTCTGTCTGATGTACTGCTCTCACTCAAATACCACGGCCTCTCTCTGTCTTTGTCTGACGTACTGCTCTCTCCCTCTTTTCCTCCAGGCCATCGTAGCCAGCAAGGCCAGCCAGTTCACGGGCTACGCTCAGCATGATGCCCAGGAGTTCATGGCCTTCCTGCTGGATGGCCTCCACGAGGACCTCAACCGCATCCAGAACAAGCCCTACACGGAGAGTGTGGACTCGGACGGGCGCCTCGACGAGGTAACCGCCCAGCCTGCAGCCCTGAATAGAGGGATGCCGGGGGCTAGCAGGGGCGTGTTCAGGGTCTGCCTGGGGTGGCATATGCCCGCCCTAAAAAATGGATAGGCCACCTCTACTAAATGATATGCTACTCAGCATATAAATAAAAGTGTACATTATAAATAAATGATAATGAGCCGCTCCTAGGCCACCCTTACTAAGCTAGTCTGGACACGCCCCTGGCTGCTAGCACAATGCGGCTGCTTGCCCAAGATAGCTGCTATGCTAGCAAGTGTTTATTTTATTTTTATGACATTGGTCATGGCAGTTTGTGAAGGAAGGTCACTTGTCAAGTCGCACCTAATCTCTGTGTGTGTCTGTCTGTCTCTAGGTGGTGGCGGAGGAGGCGTGGCAGCGACACAAGATGAGGAACGACTCTTTCATCGTGGACCTGTTCCAGGGCCAGTTCAAATCCAAGCTGGTCTGCCCCATGTGCTCAAAGGTACCACAGGTTGAAAACACTGCATTAGAGGGCTGTTTGGTGCTGTTTAATATTATGGCCTGTGAAGCCCTTTGAGACTGGAACTGTGGCTAAGGGCTATAGACATACAATTGACTTGACAATTTTCACCGGGTTTTCACACCAGTGAGACCAGTCACCATTATTTATTTAAAGTGGATAATTGAAACTCACCCACCCATCCTCCTCTTCCAGGTGTCCATAACCTTTGACCCCTTCCTCTACCTGCCGGTGCCGTTGCCCCAGAAACAGAAGGTTCTCACTGTGTTCTACTTCGCTAAGGAACCCCACAAGAAGCCAGTCAAGGTGAGGTCGTTCTGCCATACCTAGAGAACAGTCATATGTATTTTCTGTCTGTCTGTCTGTCTGTCTGTCTGTCTGTCTGTCTGTCTCTCTCTGTCTCTTCCTCTCTGCTCGCTCTCTCTCTGTTGTCAGTGGATAATGTGTGTTTTAATGTGAGTCATGTCGACTATCTTTCTGTGACTGTGTGGAGAGACAATACAGTTTACTGAATCTGTCTCTCTCTCTAGTTCCTGGTGAGTGTGAGTAAGGAGAACTCGAGGGCAGCAGAGGTGCTAGAGTCCATCTCCAGGAGTGTGAGGGTCAAGCCAGAGAACCTCACCCTCACAGCGGTAAACTCAACACTAGACACTAAACCTACAACACTAGACACTAACCCTACAACACTAGACACTAACTCTACAACACTAAACTGTAAAACACTAAACGCTACATTACTGAAACCATGACACACACTTTAATGAGATGAGACACAGATATGGGATTCTCCCTTTATCTCAGGTAAGAATAAATACGTACTTTTCGTAACGCATAATTAAAAAAGGTTTGTCCTTTGGAGACGTAAAATATCATAATCCTGTAATCTATAATGTACTAATATAATGATTTTATTTATAGTTTTTCTTTTCAGATTTTAATTGACAAACCTAGGACACAACAGCACAAGATATACACTATGTGTATATCTTGATACATTGTACTAATATATGTGTAATATGTACTAATATTATGTTACATATACATATATATTACATATATATATTGCAGAGTAGTACATGTGTAATATAATGATGTCGTGTTCTCCAGGTGGAGAAGAGCCGTTTCAGCCGTGTGTTCCCGCCGGCCGGCTCGCTGGACACGGTGTCCCCCGCGGACACACTGCTCTGCTTCCAGCTGCTGTCCAAGGAGGTGGCCAAGGAGAGGGTGGTGCTCCTCAGGGTCCAGCAGGTAGGAGCATCCCTCACCTCACATCCTGTCCATCTCTGTCTCTGTGACTAAAGCCAAGGGATACGCACTACCGTTCGGGCAGCGGACGCTTTTATCAAAAGAGACTTAAGCCTCTGACACACAGGATGACATCATCTTTGTCCTCACCTGTCCCAGCTGTTGTTCTTACCTCACCTGTTCTCACCTGTCCCCCCCCAGAGGCTGCAGGTCCCAAGCCTCCCCATCTCCAAGTGCGCTGCGTGTCTCAAGCCTCCGCTGGCCGACGACGACAAACTGAAGCGCTGCATGCGCTGCTACCGCGTCGGATACTGCAACCAGTGAGTCACCAACTCGGTTCCGAACAGTCAACCAGTTTCCCTTTGTAACAAAACAGTCAACCAGTTTCTCTTAGCAACAGGATGGTCAACCAACTAGTTTTTCTTAGCAACAGTACAACTGACCAGCTACCTTAGCAACAGTTAAGTTAAGTTGTCAAACTCCACACTTTTTCAGGGTTTTAATTAAGTAGAAAAATGATTGATGTATATATATTTTTTATTATTTAATGAAAACATTTTCTAATTCTTGAAACGATGAATGAAGTGCTTCCTGTGTGTGTCTCCCCAGGGCGTGCCAGAAGAGCCACTGGGTCGTCCACAAGGGCCAGTGTGGGAGCAGCTGTGAGAATGTAGGCTTGCCCTTCCTGGTCAGCGTACCCCAGTCCAGACTCACCTACTCCCGCCTCACACAGCTGCTGGAGGGATACTCCAGGTACTTTTCTATCTCTCACCCTCTCTCTCTCACCCTTCCCTCTCTTTCACCCTCCTCACTCATTCTCCTCTCGCTCACCCTCCTCTCTCTCACCATACTCTCTCTCACTGGTGCCTCCTCACTCTCTCCTCTCTCCCCCTTCTCCCTCGCCCTCATCTCTCCATCTCCATCCATTTCAAACTAAAGGGAAACCATGTGTTTTCCTCTCTAGGTATTCGGTCAACGTATTCCAGCCTCCCTTCCAGTCCGGCCGGGGGTCCCCAGAGACAGCCCAGCCCCCCCGGGGCCCCGACGGGCCCCCAGAGACAGCCCAGCCCAGCCCAGCCGACGACGCCCCCCGCCATGAGGATGCAGAGGAGGAGGCGGCAGGCGGAGACGAAGAGTCGGGCCACGCCTCCTCCTCCTCCTCCTCCTCGCTACTCCCCGGGGAGTCGGGTGACTCCCTCTCCTCCCTGACCCGGACTGCCGACTCGGGCTTCTCGGAGCCCCCCTCCCTGGCCCCCTCCTCAGGCCCCCCCCTCCTCGACCCCCAGGCTGAGAAGGAGACGTCATGCGAGAAGGTCACGCGGCCAGAAGGTGAGCCCACACCACCCCCCCCCCCCCTCTCCACCCAACACCTGGTGAGCCCCAGTCTACGCTACAACCATGACATTACCTAACCTTCATTATACATTACTGCAGTGTTTCCCAACCTGTGGGTCAGGACCCCACTTTGATCGTCAACAAAATTGACACACGCTTGCCTATTTTGTACTGTTGTGTGTTACTGGAGGACTCCACTAGAGGGCACCAGAGAAATATTACTTATTACTTACAAAACGTATTTGCATGATGTAAACAATAAACATGGCGACACTCGAGGATCACGGCAGAAAACGCGACACTGTAGACGGGGTGGTAATGGGGGTCATTGCGGACTTGGTCTATTCGCTTGTCTTCAAAACTTTCCGCCATTGTTGTCGCTGCTGACGTGCCTACTGACCCCTGACCCTGTCACATCCCCATACTGCCCCTGCCCCTGCTGCGGCGTAGTTAGGAAGTATATCTCCGGCCTAACATGACTGTGTCCCTCTCCAGCCGTGGTGACGGGCTACCAGCAGCCCAGCGGGGCGGTCCCGGGACACGCCTGCCAGTTCTACATCTCCCTGCTGGACGCCAGCCACAAGGAGCAGAGGTTGGACGAGAACGGTGAGGACGTTTTCCGTTTCTCTTTCACCCAGAGACAGTCTAGTGGTTGGGGTGTTTGGCTCCCAGCCTGAAAGGTTCTGGGTTCGATCCCAAAATGTCCACAGTCTACCTGTAGACCTAGCACACGATGCATCCTCACCCCCCCCCCTCCCTGCTCCTTAGTGGCATGTATCTGCAAAAAAATCACTACAAGTCGCTTTGGATAAATGCACCTACCGCTAAGAAAATAAAGTTGACTTGACAAGGTTGAAGGTTACAATTGCATCAAGGTCAAAAGTTAAAATACATTTAGAAGTTAAAGTTTTCATTGAAACATGACGCATTATTACTAAAAATGAATTGCTATGCGGTCACGGCTTCGAGCCAATCGGAACCAAGGACCGGAACTATCCATTATTATAAAGAGAGATAAGCACCTGTTGTTATAACACTGACCTATGTGATCTCTCTGGCCGGTACCAGAGGACCTGCTAGCGGAGCTGCCCGAGGACAGCAGCGTGGAGCTGGTGTGGAAGAACAACGAGCGCCTGAAGGAGTACGTGCTGGTCCGCTCCAAGGACCTGGAGTTCCAGGAGGACCCGGGCTCCCTGAGCGAGACGTCTCGGGCCGGACACTTCACCCTGGAGCAGTGCCTCAACCTCTTCACCAAGCCGGAGGTGCTGGCCCCAGAAGAGGCCTGGTAAGATACCCAGAACGCTGTACAGGATGTGCCGCCGGTCCAATGGACACTAGGGCTGGGACGATACGCTTATCTCTCGATCCCATACTATCACGATTCTTATATATGCCGACTTGATATATATATTGCGATGCTACAAGTATTGGGATTTGTGTTTACTTTTTTAACGGTAGACCATGGGAAAAAGTTGACTCATACACTTCTAGAGACTGTATATCATGAGGCATATTTCCAAAAACAATGCACATCACATGTCAGTCAGTCTTTCTGACTTTTATTTCAGCAGCATCGTTGCTATACTGGGAGGGTTTAAGGGAATGTTACATGCTACTGGTGATGTAGTGTACTTCTTGTATGCTATACTGGGAGGGTTTAAGGGAAGGTTACATGTTACTGGTGATGTAGTGTACTTCTTGTATGCTATACTGGGAGGGTTTAAGGGAAGGTGACATGTTACTGGTGATGTAGTGTACTTCTTGTATGCTATACTGGGAGGGTTTAAGGGAAGGTTACATGCTACTGGTGATGTAGTGTACTTCTTGTATGCTATACTGGGAGGGTTTAAGGGAAGGTTACATGCTACTGTTTATGTAGTGTAGTCCTATACATCTCACTGTTTCTGTCCACTCATAATTAACCAATTAACAACAATTAACTCTGTGTGTGTGTGTGTGTGTGTGTGTGTGTGTGTTTGTGTGTGTGTCTGTGTGTGTGTGTGTGTGTGTGTCACAGGTACTGCCCAAAGTGCCAGCAGCATCGCGAGGCATCCAAGCAACTGTTGCTATGGCGACTGCCCAACGTGCTCATTATCCAGCTGAAACGCTTCTCCTTCAGGAGTTTCATCTGGAGGGACAAGATCAACGACATGGTGGACTTCCCCGTCAGGTACCCGTCTCACAACCACCGCACACTATACCTGTACAGAACAGTTTTATTTTGTCAGCCTCCCCTGGTTAAATGAGCATGGTGGAAAATTTGAGATTTACCTTTGGTCCAATCAATTGGAGATTTGCCTTTGGTCCAATCAAGTGGCTTCCAAGAGAACGTGTGCAACAGAATAGCAACTGTCAATACGATACAAACATAGATCTAACCAAACAAACATGTAGAATACATCTAGCTGTAGACGGAGGAGTCCCTGTAGGGCTCTCCTTTGATTTTCTTGACAACCGTTCATCCAATTGACTTCACACTTGGCATGCGTATTGCCTAGGACCCGAGGACGTGTAGGGTCAAGAGTGTGAAGTTTTATGTATGAGCGAAGTGGTTTGGATGAGCATGTCTTGAACGGTCACAGCACTAGTGGGAGCAAATTCTGAGACGAGGTCGACTTAGCTATGGATAATTCAACAAAGCCATGACATTCAGCGAGAAGGATCTTTTTGTGTAGAGTTTTGGTGGTTTTAGGCACTCAACACATCCCTCTAAACTGTGGGTCTTAGGGTCATTACATATACAATAGCTTCTCTGTGATGCTCCAGTCTGACCCGTGGCTTTCTCCTCCAGGAACCTGGACCTGAGCAGGTTCTGCATCGGCCAGAAGGACGACGTGCAGCAGCAGCCGCCCGTCTACGACTTGTACGCCGTGATCAACCACTACGGTGGTATGATCGGAGGACACTACACCGCCTACGCCCGCCTGCCCAGCGACAAGAACAGCCAGCGCAGCGACGTCGGTCAGTACTTGCCTTTAATGTACTACAGGGCTTGTACATTAGAATGCATCATGGGAGTTTTTGTTGGCGATACTGCCATATTGAGATGACTTGAGAGTTGTCGTACTGTAACATCCAATGTAAATATATGTAAATATACCGTAGCCTAGGCTAATGAAAACGTTGCTTTGCTACGTCTTATTTGAGAAACCCTGTCACGCTGTTGTTGTGAAAGGCGGTTTCAAAGCGATGATGATGGAAAAAAATGAAACCCCTACTCACGCGTGTTCGTTAATGAAGCGATAGAAGAAGTTGTTTATCTTTAAGAAATAATCAGTTTTATTGTTAACACCAGTATAATGTGCAGAGTTTTTACAGATATATCTGGGCCCGACTACATTTCCCTGACCGAACAACAAAGTATGTGTGTGTCAGTTCGCGAAGTCTGAGCCCACATCTCTCTATCTCAGGATGTTATATACACAAAACAATGCAACCGTCATCACAAAAAGGCTGGCTGTCTACGTTTCCCCATGTCATCCTCGTATTATCTGACTCCCACTGTTCTTTACATGTTCAAAGACAAGCCTGCCTGTTCTTTACTATCATATGTTTATCACCATGTATTCTGCACGTCACCAACAATGTACTCGTTCTGATCATGTGGAGTTGCTTAATTATATGCCTCTGCTTATATCTCATGATTCTGTCTTACTTCAGCAGAAAGGCACCGAGGTTAGTGTGACCCAATTCATTGGTCATCTGATAGATCTATCATATAACCATACCTTCAATCCCTCTATTGGTCTCATCAAAACATGAGACCACAAAAATTACCGTAATCATGGGACCATAATGCCTCTTGCGGGGCATAACTCCATGGGTTATGCATCATCCCTTTTTATTCAGCGGCAGAAAATGTTAAATTCAAAAAAAGTTAAAATTCAGAACCTTCCCCACACTTATTAGATTCATATAGCATCCTGGCAAGACTGTAGTTACGTTTTATCATTAAAATTTTTTAAGGGTCACAGGGTACTTTTATACATGTCTCTCATTCTTCCCCCCTTTTTTGGGACCTCCAAAGTCCCAAAAAACTACCAATTTAGTACCTTGTATCCCCTCGTGTTTATTCAAATTTGACTATATGCCATTATTTAAACAATGTCTCCACATAATGACAAATCATTTCACAATGAATTATTAAACAAGACCGTCACTGGGAGCACTTTAAACTAACCGATAGCCTGTTAGCCTGCTATATGCTAATTGTAACCAAGTGCTTTCGTAGCTGATATCATTAGCTAGTTGTAATAAAAGCCTAAGTAATAATTTGTTTTATTTATTAATGTTGGGGGCACATGCTCACACAGGCTTCACATAGCCTGTCGATAAATTACTAAACTCAAACGCTGGACTTTAACAGGTTTAGGAGTTTAACTATTCGAATATACCTTCGGAAACGTAATGATTATCGGAAGCTTGACATTTGAAAGTATGCATTCGGGCAGCCCTCAAATCAAAGCCCCCAATGAAAAAAAAGAAACGTCTGTAATTTTTTGTCCATTTTTTTATAGCACAATTATTCTCATTGGTTAACGGCTAATGACCGGTTAACAAGTGTCAATTTGTTGGTCAAAAAAAGAGTCAGAATTAGCATCCCTACTACCAAAATAATAATGAACTATCTCCTACTTCTCAATCTCTCCCTCTCTCCCCCCTCCTCTCCCCCCTCACTCTCTCCCCCCTCCTCCCCCCAGGCTGGCGTCTGTTTGACGACAGCACGGTGACCATGGTGGAGGAGAGCCAGGTGGTGACGCGCTACGCCTACGTCCTGTTCTACCGCCGCCGCAACTCCCCGGTGGAGCGCCCCCCCCGCTTCCTGGGGCCCCTGGGGGCCGAGGCCCCCGGCGCTGCAGGGGGCGCAGTCAGCCAGGTGGGGGCGCCATACTCACATACTCACACACGCACACACACATGCACACACATTAACATACACGCACACACATAAACATACACACACACACACACACATAAACACACACACTCACACACAACATACACGCACGCATATACACAAACACACACATGCATGCACACACAAACACAAATATATACATACACACACACCTCTCTTCACACAAGTGATAAGATTGCCAAAGACAGGAGCCTTTACCAAAACCTTTGTGTGTGTGTGTGTGTGTGTGTGTGTGTGTGTGTGTGTGTGTGTGTGTGTGTGTGTGTGTGTGTGTGTGTGTGTGTGTGTGTGTGTGTGTGTGTTAGTTTTGAGTAAGCTACTCTGCTGCAGCCTTTTTTATTGCCCATTTGTTTGTACTGTAAAGGGAATCTATAACCTAATCTGGTGCTATAGTGAAAACATGGAGACCACCACATGTTGGGTCTAGCAGGGCGTCAACACGTTGCCGGGAAACATTGCTGTCATTTATGTTCAAATGCATTTGAAATGTCTCCGAGTGTGTTTCGTTAGTGCACTGTCCGACTGTTGAGCTCCTTCTAGCAGGGAGGCTGTAGTCTGGGATGTTGAGGAAGACGGGAAAGACCCCTTATGGAGTCATGCATGTACTTTATAAGAGGTACTTTAGAAAATGTACTTTATACGATTTCTTCAGTAAACCCAGATGGGAAATTTGTGTCTCTCAATCTAGCGTTTCATCATGTACTCTGCTGTGACACACGTGTGTCATGCATTAAGTCATATGTGATGCTTAATAATAGTACAGTGGTGAACGAGGGCTCGACTGGTTCTGTCATATTTAGCGTGTTGTTAGCGTGTTTAGACACCACCGTTTCCCAGAGAGCTGACGCAGGTTTCCAACCGCAGGCCTCACTAATATGGCAGGAACTGGAGGAAGAGGAGGAGGAGGAGCAAGGGCCACGCGGCGTGCGCAGGCGAGCGGCGCCCCGAGCCACGGCGGCCGTCCCCCGGGAGGGAGGCGAGGGGCGGGCGGGGAGATGGAGGCGGGCGGCCATGGCGTCTCCCCCCCCTGAGGACGAGCGAGTCCGGTACCTGGTGCTGGGGACGCTGGTCACGCTGCTCGCCCTGCTGCTCAACTTGGCCTACCCTCTGCTGTCCCACCCCCTCCGGGGCTGAGCTCGGCCCCGCCGCCACCTCGTCATCATGTCATCGTGACCTCAGACGGAGGTTGAAGGTCGGCGACGTCGGCCTGAAGCTGCCCAAGGAAATTTAAAATCCGTCGATAACTTGTCAGTCAGAGGCTATTATACACAAAGACAAAATATATGAATATGACTATCAGCAGCTTTTAAAAACAAAAACAGTGTTGCATGAATAAGGAGAATGAGCTAGAAGATCACAGGCTATATAACGGAAGATAAAGGGTTAACCACGCCCGTCTGCTGCATAGGAACACGCATCAGTCCAATGCTTGCTGCATCCCCTCACATGTGACCTGGAGCAAACGGCTGAATAACTCATGCCGGGATCAGACTACACCACTTTCTTGTCTTTCACGATGGTCACCATGTCAAATTAGGCCATTATTGCATCCTAGAATCTTCCCTTCGTGACTTGGTCTGGAGACGGGGCGAGCCACACGCTGGACTGCAACGCATTGCAACTTCACAACCTTGCGTCGAGCTCCCCTGGGATCGGGGAGGAGGGGTCCATATGCTAGTCTTTACGCCTGGGTGTCGTAGCGCGTCCCAGACATCGCAGATTTTTGACCGTGTCACACTACAGGGGGTACGACAGCCCGAGCCAGCGTTAATAATCAGCCGCGACGCTGAAAGATTGGCAAAATCGTGTTGGAATTGGGCTGAATTCCTGTAGTCTGATCCCGGCATTACTTGTCTCCCTCAGCCCTGATTGGCTGTAGAGGACAGTTCAGATGTACAGCTGGGAGAGACCTGACGATGTGAAAACAGGGATTGGGTGCAGTAAAAAATAATGCAAAATTGTAGATTTTTTAAATTCTAGCTTCAAGCAGTTGTCGGGGAGTTTTTTTCTGCATGCGTCACTGGCGCTGTTCAGTTCTCTGGGAATACCGCAACGCTGATGCAAGATGGATGAGGAGAGCATGCTTCTGTATGTCTGGATGGCGTCTCATAGTTTAGTATACAATAGAAGCCAGCAGTCCAAACTGTTTGATATGTTTTCATTTTAAGAATGATTGTGTTGATGTTCTGTCGGTCGCCATCTTACTTTTTGCTGTCGTCATTTTTTCTCTGACAGTCCAGTCATGTTTTTGTCATATTTAAACGAGTTTCCATAGTATGTTTGTGTTTTTATGTTTCCATTTTAAATGTGTGTTTATTGTCCTCCTTCAAGCCATAACCGTGTTTGCAATTGACAATATAAAGTTACACCGGCTGCAAGTTAATCCGGACCCGTGTCTGGAAAGGTCTAGTATGTTCTAGACAGGAAGTGATGTACTGAACCAAACCCCTGTGAATGAACCAGGACTCTGTGGGCTCGTCTGGTGCTCAGGGCGGCTGAGCTTCAGACATACAAGTTGTTGAAACCTGTAGGGCAACACAATGCTCAGGCACAACCCATGAGCCGTCTTCACTCTGGTTAGATGTGAAGTCACATTAGAATCGTGTCGAGAACCTCTAGAAGCGTCCAACTGGAGTCTCCAACCAGGTGGACCCATAGCTCTTGGTTCCTCTGTTGGCTCTGGTGTTGAACGGTCTCAGGGATATCCCAGTGCTCTCGCCTTTGTTTTAATCACTTCTTTAATATGCCGCTGTACTGCATAAACCTGAATCCAATGAATGAAATCCTAACGTCCAGTGCTTTACAATGCTTAGATTTTATTCCAATAACAATGTTTTCCAGATTTCATGTTTAAATTCTTGTTTTTACGTAAATTTTACCTTTGTTAATTCAAGAGGTTTTTAGGAACGGAAGAAATGTGTGTGTGTAGAACCAACTAGTATTGTTGTCCATCGGATTGACTTGTATGAAATCATTGTCGAGGAGGATCTAAATGTGTCCTCCATTTTAAAATGTCTAATTTTCCGTCCCAAATGGTGGCAATAATGTTTCCATCTTCTGGCAGTAAACTATAACGATGCCTCCATCCTGCACACATAGCAATGTACTGCTTTTCACAATAAAAGCTACCAACTCTTTTTATATTCTGTCTGTTTTTATGCATTTACTGAAGTTGTTCACTCAAAATGTCTGAATATCTGATGTTTGTAGCGCAGGGTTGTTGCCCGGTGTGTGTCATGGTTTCTGATTTGCTATCGGGGAGTGTCACGTTTACCGTTTCTTCTGTGTCATGAGTTCTGATTGGCTAGAAGGTGTAGTAGTGGTGATTGGCTCTTGGTAACGGTGGTTTGTTTTGCAGGCCTCTAGCCAGGCAATGTTCGGGGCTGACCTGGACTCGGATGGACCCCCCACGCTGCCCCAGGAGGTGACCTCTGACCTCTACAGCCACGCTGGAGACTGCTCGGGGTCATCCTACAGCAACATGGAGGAGGTGGACTAACGCCTAGCAACCCCTACCTAGCAACAGTTTAACCGCATCACCTTTTGCGGTTGGCCTTATAAAGACTTCTCCTTGGTGCTGACATAATTCCACACGCGTCTGTCTAGCGTCTGACAGCGAGTTTAGACCCCCCCAACACCAGGTTTCCATAGGACGTGTATTAGTATTTATATAAGTGTGTGTAACGGTTTAATTAATGCAGACGTACAGGCTCCTAGTGCTTATGTCATTCTCTGGGTTAAGTTTCATTCACTTTTAAAGCACCAGAGTAGTCGATGACGACACTCGTCGCAGGGATTTTGGTCAACTGATGTAACGTTGCTTAATCCAAGCTTTTCGGTCACCGACGCACCTTTTCTCCAGGTTTCCCTGAACTCCGACACACGCTCATTGCGCTAACCTGTAACCCATTAAAACCACATATTTGGGTTGGAAGAAGATGGTTAAAACTTGAGAAAAGTGATCAATGGAGGGCCAACAAGGACTGTTCCTGTGTTTTTCTTTTGTGCTTGTTGAAAATAACTAGCAACGTAGCAGTTGATGTATAAACGTGTTATGGGTGCTAGCCTTTACAACCCGAGGGCAATGCTGCTTCTGTTTCCTGTTTCGTTTTTGTAGGAAAATACACAGTTAAGTTGACCTTGGTTGCATTAGTTTAAGGAGTTTTGTTTTGTTGGTTTTTTTTAATATTCTTTATCTGTCGTTTAGCCCTGTGGATGCGATTTGAAAGGCTTAGTAAAACTACGTGGAAATGTGCATGACTGCATGTTCATACAAACAGAAGCCCCTTTGGGGGTACCGTCTCCCCCCTGTCCCCCCGGCTCTGCCGCCTCTTACAACCCCAACTCGGAAAAAAGTTGGGACGGTATGGAAAATGCAAATAAAAAAAGGAAGCAGTGATTTCTAAATTTACTATGACTTGTATTTCATTGCAGACAGTATGAACACAAGATATTTCATGTTTTGTCTGATCAACTTTTAGTTACTAATTTCATTAGTAACTATACATACATTCCTGCCAAAAAGAGTTGGGAGGGGGGCCATTTAGGGCTGAGGTAAAATAATGGAATGATTTGATTTGAAATAGGTGATGTCAATGGGTGATAGTTATCATGATTTGGTACAAAAGCAACATCCAGGAAAGGCCTCGTCCTTTAGGAGCAGATGGGTCGAGGATCACTAGTTTGAAAGAAATGTGAGAAAATTATTGAAATGTTTAAAAACAATGTTCCTCAAAGAAGGAAAGCTTATATAATTATTATATAAAGGTTATATTAATATTTCGCCCTCTACGGTGCATAACAATGAAACAATTCAAGGAATTTGGAGGAGTTTCAGTTCGTCGAGGGCCTAAGATGGAAAGTGGCTATTCATCTCCTATCCCTCAGACGCCACTGGATCAAGAACCATCTTTCCCCATACCATGCCAGGGTCTGGCATGGTATGGGGTCGTGTGTCCAGAAGCCAGGGTCTGGCATGGTATGGGGTCGTGTGTCCAGAAGCCAGGGTCTAGCATGGTATGGGGTCGTGTGTCCAGAAGCCAGGGTCTGGCATGGTATGGGGTCGTGTGTCCAGAAGCCAGGGTCTGGCATGGTATGGGGTCGTGTGTCCAGAAGCCAGGGTCTGGCATGGTATGGGGTCGTGTGTCCAGAAGCCAGGGTCTGGCATGGTATGGGGGTCGTGTGTCCAGAAGCCAGGGTCTGGCATGGTATGGGGTCGTGTGTCCAGAAGCCAGGGTCTGGCATGGTATGGGGTCGTGTGTCCAGAAGCCAGGGTCTGGCATGGTATGGGGTCGTGTGTCCAGAAGCCAGGGTCTGGCATGGTATGGGGTCGTGTGTCCAGAAGCCAGGGTCTGGCATGGTATGGGGTCGTGTGTCCAGAAGCCAGGGTCTGGCATGGTATGGGGTCGTGTCAGTGCCCTTGGCAAAGGTAACTTACACTTCCGTAAATGAACCATTCATGCCAAAAAGTACATAGAGATTTTGGAGCAACATATGCTGCCTTCAAGATGACATCTTTTCCAGCATATTTCAACAAGACGATGCAAAACCACATTCTGCACACATTACAAAGGCATGGAAGAAGAGGCCTGCCTGCAGTCCCGACCGGTCCCAAAGACCCTGTACTGTTGCACACCTTAAAGGGCCCCTATTTTACCACCAGGTGTGAGTGTGATTAGCCATTACAAGCCGACCAAAATTGTCATGTGACTACTCTCTAGCGAAACCACAAGCGGAAACCAACCGAGTCCACTAGCATGAAGAACACTGAAGTGAATGAAGACGGGTCCGCATCGGAGTGTGACCAGGGGCGTGTCTATGGGGGGGCCTGGGGTGGCACATGGCCTCCAAAAATATTAGATTGCACACTCCAGTGCCTTCCAAGTCTTGCATATAAATAAAGTAGCCTACATTTTGTGAAGAATTTAACATACGTAGAGAGTGAATTCATTTTGAAACATGTACATTAGCTATAGATTTAGGTTACTTTGTGTGGTAGCGTTTCAAGATTCATGTAACGTTACCATCCATGTTTCCACATTAACTTGCGTCATTGAGACAGAGATGCCACGCGATGCCAACGTCGTTATGCTATTGGCTCACAGCCTTTTTATAAGCGGGAACCAAACGGACGTCATCAACAGAGGGAAAAAAAGCATTCAATTTGGACCTGGCCAAATGTTAGATGATCTATACATATAATTTTATTTATTTATATTTTAGGAAAAGCAATGCTTTTATTCCGCACCGTTATAAAAGCTCTGGATGTATTATTATTTTTTAATTATATAATCCTATTAAAAATGTTATCAATAGGATTTTGCTCATATCGTGTTTCTATGCTTATCGTGTTGCAAAACCACATCCTGTACACGTTTCCACTTTCCTTGTGTACGTGCAAATATATAAATATGTATATACACTTAGCAAAATAAACTATTTCTGATCGTGAACTGTCATTGAGGTCCTCCGGTCACGAGGGTGGGCGCTGTGTTATGACCGCTCTAATGCGGAAGTGTGAAACATACATGCGGAAGTAAACAAGCCAGGCACCGTCAATGAAAAGCCGGATGGGGTTAACAGCATTACTGTCACGGCCACATTGTGCGGCTCACACTAAGGTCCTTGTTTAAACACTGGAGGGCTTGGGATTCTGTTCAAATGCGATTTTGAGGTGAGAAAGATTACTATTAAGTTGTCAAATTTCTACAGACAGATTCTTCAATATCGGAAGATTTTTTATTTACTCATAATCTTTCCCCTCGTGGATCAACTTTATGGAACAATAGTGATTACAATCAATAGGAAATCAATATGTAGGAGTGATAGGAATAAGAAAGGCATTTTGTTTGTAAATTATTTATTGGATTGCAATGGTAACCTTTTGGATTATATGGCCTTTTTAGATAAATATAATTTAAATTGTACTCATAGAGAGTAAAGTAAGATTTTTAAACGGATCCCTTTATCGCTGATTCATGTCATCCAAAACACGTTAATGTATTCAAATGTAGTGATTAATGATTATAACTTTAACAAATGTAATAATAAATGTATCAGTGATGTTCTGAAATCCAAAATGCTTCATGATTATAAAAGATGATGATATAATCATGATATAATATATTCTTTTATATGGGTAATCTAAACTCATCTATTTCTGACATAATTAATATCAGTTCTGCAGTAAGTGGACCGATTCATCGCCCTGATGGCCGACTCTGAACAGAACCGAATCCACCAGGACGGGTCCGCCTCCCAGGACCGGCTCCTGACCTGTGGGCCGCCCCAGGGACCGTCTCCGAGTCCGGACAGAAAGCTGGTCCTCCACGTGGACCTGAACAACACCATCCTGGTGTGGGACGCGGCCACGGGCCAGGGGACGCTGGCGGCCCTGGACGGCTTCCTGGCCACCGTCACGTGGGGGAGGATGGACCAACAAGGTGAGATAATGCAGTGTGTGAGCAGGGGCGTGACCGCGGGGGGGGGGGGGGGGCCTGGGGTGGCACATGCCCCCCTAAACAATATTAGCACAGCCCGAGTGCTCTGTGTAAAGTCGGTATAACGTACTTTAAGAGACAGTCTGTCACAAGGGAAACGTAATCCCCACGTAGGAAACTAGTTTTGAAGTTTGCACTAACTAAACCTTTCTGTCCTTTCTCGGCAGGGAAGTGGGAGTGGCTTAGCGACAAACCCTCCCTGCTCCCGCCGTGCGAGGGCGCCGTCAGCCATTACTCCCAGTTTGGCCGCGTTACGGATTTCACCTCCGGCGCCGGACGACGTTTCCGGGGAATCCTCGACGAGCATCTGGCCTTACTGCGCTGGCCAAAGGGCGTTAAGGTAACAACCAGTCTTTACAAGGTGTAACGTTTCCAATGATACCTTGCCAAAGGTTGGTCTGGGTATACGCAAGTGTGGATGGACAGCGCTTTGGAAACAAGCGTGTAGCTTGTTGTAGACTTGGCAGCATAGTGGGAATATGAGGTGTGGGTGGGCAGATGTGAAGGAACAGCAAGAGGTTGCCAGTCTGTGTGGACTAGCAGCTGTTCTCTCCCCCAATACAGGAAGACAAGGACCTGTCGGTGAAGGGGGAGGATGGGCGTCTGTACCACTGGATCCTGCCCTCCTTCTTCCAGCTGCTCCAAGACCTGGTGGCCCAGGGAGCAGAGTTCTCCATCCTCTTCCGGACCTTCGGGTCCGATCTGCCCCGCGTGCTCAGCGCCATGTCCCGCACCCTCACCCAGGGTCTCCACCCACTCTTCCCCGACCTGCCCGACCTCAAGGTACAGCCTGGCATAGGGTGACCCCTGACCCCCGACCCAGACCTAGCACTGGGCCTCAAGACAAAACTGTTTTTTCTAATTTTTTCTGTTATATATGAAGATCAGATCCTAAAGAACAGGTACTAAAGATCAGGTACTAAAGATCAGGTTATTTTGCGTATAAAGTCCAGGGTATATTGTTATACTTAGATAGATTCACCGATACTGTGTGTGTGTGTCATGGGACTGTGACATTCTTGACATTTTTCTGCTTCTGTGATTCAGTTATGTTCCTTGGCAACAAAAGGAGAACTGTCTGCAGAGAATACCTCTCTCCTTCTCCTCTTCTCCACCCCCCCCCCCCCCACAGAGACAGATGCAACAAAAGACTTTAAAAATAGCATCTGAATAATTATTATTTTACAACAGTGAGGCTAATGCCAGTATAAATTGTGATCCGTCACAATTGATGAAGAATTGAACATTGTGAAGCAATTATACAAAGGCATTGATGGTCGTCAACAAAATGTAGTCTTTAATTATGTTATGCTAGAACTTATGTTTGATATGCAATTTTTATATATTTTTTGCTTTTTATCTGATGTCCTGCCTTGTCTTTCACTCTCCTCTCTCTCCTCCTCCTCCTCCTCCTCCTCCTCCTCCTCCTCCTCCTCCTCCTCCTCCTCCTCCTCCTCCTCCTCATCCTCTCCAGCTGAGTGTGAACCAGACCCCAGGAAAGATCCGGTGCAATAAGAAAGAGGTGGTTCTGACGCGGGGTGAGGACCGGCTGTCGACCAGGGGTGGACCCAGGGACCTGTACCAGTACCTGGGGTCTGTAACCGGCCTGGGGGGCTTCCAGGACAGCTTCGACTGGTGTGTAGATGCTCACCTCTAGACTGTTATTTAACTAAGCTGTCATTGAACTATAAAGTATTACTGATCTATCAACTGTAGATTGAACTATAAACCTCTTCTCACCACCTCTCCTCTCGTGTCCCATCTCTCCTCGTCTCAACTATATCTACTCTCTCCTCTCCTGTTCCCTTCCTTCCTCTCCTCTGCTCTTCTATCTCCTCCTCCTCCTCCTCCTCCTCCTCCTCCTCCTCCTCTCCAGGTGGTCGAAGCACTCCTGCTCCGAGCTGGGGGGCAAGCCGCTGTGGGTGGACCCCTTCGACCCATCCGTCCAGCACATCTTCTTCGACGACAACATCCGTCAAGACGACCAGTACACCATCGTTCACCCCATGGTACACATGTAGCATGTAGCTCCTTAATGACAAGTCTGTTAGGATTAAAAATGCTGCGAAATGACTAAATAGTGAAACAGTAGTAAATAGATATTGTTTATAATGTGCTCCCACAGGTGTTCCTGGAACCAGGAGGTGAGCAGGTGCGTACGGTCTGCACCACTGAGCTCTACGACGTGTGCCTGGTGCAGAACGACCTGCTGAAGGCCATCTCTGACCCGGGATACTTCGGCAAGCAGATCCACATCTGCCAGAAGAACTACGACCAGAACCTCCAACAGGGGGCTAACTAGAGCACGCTATCTTTAGTGCTGACTGCCGGACTGGTCGATCTGCTGTTGAAACACTGGCTTAGAAATACATAATACTGTTAATACGCTAACACTTTACGACAAGGGTACATTAATTAGTTAGTTAGTAATAAGTTAGGCAGTAATAAGCATTAACTAACAGTTAATTAACTAATGTGTCTAGTAATGTTAACTCAGGTATTTATTTATACATTATTTAATAGTTTATAAAGACGCAAGATGCTCCCCTTGCACACGTAGTCACACACAGCAGAATCGAACATCCAAGGAGCGAGACATTAAATCCTAAAATACATATTCAATAACACGACGAGGACCATTTTCTGGGAGAGGACACGCTGACGCTTGGGACCCGCCGGAGCTGCAGCCGCTCACATGTGTGATCCGTCCACACAGTAATCGTCGTCCACACAGCATTTCCACTGTCTATTGTGCCGAGTACCTCACGTCGATGGAGCACGTCTTTATCAACTATTAATAATGTATGAATGAATACCTTTGTTAACATGAACACCATTAGTCAATGATTACTAGACACATTAGTGTCTAGTAAAAAAGTGTCAGTTAATGTGTATGCGTACTAATGTTAATTAATGTACCCTTATTGTAAAGTGTTGCCAATAATACTGTAATGATACCAAAACTTGGGGAAATTGAAACAACTGAAATCCAAATCTGATCCTACAGATTTTTAAAATGAATTGTATTACGTTTATTAAGTGGCTCTATGACTGCTTTACTTTACGTCTTTGTGAGCTTTATGTTACAAACCTCACTGGTCTATGCACTGAAACATCATGTCCTCATATTGGAGTTTATTTATTTGGGGATATTTTGTGTTGTTGGGAGACGTTAGTTTTTAAAGCTTAGAAAATTGTTCTCAATATTTTTCCATTCTCATTTTGACAGACTCCAGGTGGTACTGAAAGGCGAATATAAATAAATATGTATAATACTTTTGGACTTGCAGCGTAGGTTTAATTATATACATTGCACGTGAGTGTCTGGTCAGCATCACATGCTCGGAGTGTATTTTTCAATCACCCAAACATTTGAATGTGAGTTGTGAATTGTATGTGAATTGTAAGGTGCTGGTGGCCCATTGCTGGTCATACCTCCTCTGTCCACACGGTGGCAGCAGTGTCTCATTACGGGAGACGTGCGTGTGGCTGATGCTCGTGTCAAACCAGGAGCCAGATTGACGCGTAAAAGCGCAGCGCAACACACGCTGCGTGGGTGGAGGTGGTGATGGAGTGAAGCTGTGGGGAGGAAACAAGGCGCGCACCTGGAGGGACAAGTGCGCGAGTTTGTGGCGCTGTTGCTCTTTTGGTGGTGGTGGTGGTGGTGGGTGGGTGGGGGGGGTGGAGAGAGAGAGAGAGAGAGAGAGAGAGAGAGAGAGGGAGAGGGAGAGAGAGAGAGAGAGAGAGAGAGAGACCACCACACAGCTCTGGGTCTATTGAGGATCTTCTCCAGTGAGTGTGTGGTCTGGATGGAGAACATCTACCCGGACCGGGTCCAACACGACCCGACCCCCGGACTCACCTCCCGGGTCTGAAGACCAAGACCAACTCCCTGGACTTGAGGTGAGGCTTGGGTTTTTATTTGGTGTGTGTTTTATATAACTTAATTTTCAGGCGTTACGGTGTCATGGAGACGTCAAAACGCACGGCTCGGTCGCGCGTAATGCTGCTGCCTGGCTCCGTTCCGCTGTGGTTAGCGCAAGTTTCAGCACTAAGGTGAAATAACTAGACCACCCCACGACCCCTGGATACCCTGGTGCCCCCCCCCCCCCCCCCCCCCCCCACCACCCCAACTGGACCCCAGGGCTAGACTGGGTTCTGTTTTTATTCTTCGAGGGGGGGCTTGGTCTCTCCAGATGTTGATGCGTCCTCATTGACCCCCCTCATAGCGGGCTCTGCTGGACGGCCGCAGAGAGATGTAGTAGTGAGTTATCTTTAGGGTGGTCGTCTTGGTATCCTCCCTGCTTCGTGATGTGTGTGTGTGTGTGTGTGTGTGTGTGTGTGTGTGTGTGTGTGTGTGTGTGTGGAGGGGGGTGGGGGTGAGCACGACCCTCTCACCTCTCCCCAGCAGAATGCATCAGTCCTGGCTGCTGTCTTGCATGGCTCGCCAGGAATGGACTGCATTTTGACAGTCGTGTCCCCCCCTGTCCAAACCAAACAGGAGTAAAGGACGAGGGAGGATGCTGGAGACATTTTCTCCAATGTTTAGCCCTATATATGGAGATATAGACGGAACACACCGTGCATTCACTTAAACTAGACTCTATCGTGTGTGTGTGTGTGTGTGTGTGTGTGTGTGTGTGTGTGTGGATAGGTCAGATATTTTTCAACATGGATAGGTCAGATATTTTTCTCTACTGAATGAACTGAATGTGAGTCCACACACACCCCATACCTGGTGGCTATGATGTAACTATCTGAAGAACAGTGTTGGACAGTGTTGGACATGGTTGTTCCCAACTAGGAGGAGTCCATTCACACTCTTCACTCCACTGGGAAGTTATTTTGTCATGTTTGGTTTGGTCATAATGGGAAGGCAGAGACGGCGAGGAGTCAGAAGTAGATATTGAGATATTGCTTTTTAAATTATATGTGTGTGTGTGTGTGTGTGTGTGTGTGTGTGTGTGTGTGTGTGTGTGTGTGTGTGTGTGTTGCTATGCAGATGGATGATGCTGTGACCTACAGTACATACTAATCTGTTTAGCAGCTCACTGACTCCATGACCGCTAGCCATGACCGCTAGCCATGACCGCTAGCCCTAATGCTATCACATAGCTGCTGGCTCTATAGTGTACTTTCTCCAGTTAAATATAGAAGCTTAAGGATTTTAAGGGACTTTGTTGGCCTATTTTCAGAGAGATCAGTAAGTTACGCCACCACTACCACCTCCTAAAGTTATTTATTTATGAGTGTAAAAACATGGTTAGATTTCAACATAGTCTTTAGAGTGTCCGCCTGTCCATCTGTCTGTTTGTCCGTCTGTCTTTTTGTCTGTCTGTCTGTCTGTCTGTTTGTCCGTCTGTCTGTCTATATGAATCTCTCTCTCTCTCTCTCTGTCTCTCTCTCGCTCTCTCTCTCTCTCTCTCTCTGTCTCTCTCTCTCTCTCTCTCTCTCTCTCTCTCTCTCTCTCTCTCTCTCTCTCTCTCTCACCCTTCCTCTTATTCTCACTCCATCCCTGTTCTATCTCTCTCTCACCCTTCCTCCCTCAGAATGAAAGTGGGGGAGATAGAGAGAGTAGAGGGAAGGAAGACGCCTGGAGAGGAGGTTCATGAATAAGAGAACAGAGGAGTGGAGGAGGAGTAAGGGGAGGAAGGAGCAGATAAAGGAGAACTAGTGTGCGTGTTGTCTTCCCGCAGGACACGCACACACACTTAACCACACACACACACACACAGGGGCATTGTGTATCCATGACTTTTCTTTATTCTGATAAAGGATAACTGAAGTGTGAAGTCTGATGAGGTCCTACTGCACAATGTGTTTATGCATTTTCCAGTCTAACAGAGACATCTGACTGAAGTCTTCACTAGACAAGTGCTGCAGCATTGGATGCATCTTTGATTTTGGTATTTCTGGTTAACATGTTCTTTAAAATGAAACTTGAGAAAATAGGGAGAATTGATCCCAGAGAGAAAGCATCCCAACCAACCGACAATTACATCGAATTAAAGTTGTTTAGAAAGAGATGAGATGAGCTTCACATGTGGCTCAACACAACATCAGGTAAAGATAAGGTGATTTCCCACTGACGCAACCGGAATTATCGATCTGTTTTCTGTGAAAACGATTTGAAAAATACTATTTGACCTCTCACCTTTGACCTCTCTCCTCCCGTTCCATGTTTCTAAGGTTTTATTATATGATTTTGTTTTTATCTTCTTAATTATCTCGGGAGAAAAAGCAACTCACAACTCTCGAGTCGTGTTTTTAAAATCAAATCACACTTTATTTATAGACTTTCTAGATTTCTCGACTATTGTGTGAAAAGTGTCTTTGTGGTAAATATCAGTACATGTTGTGTGTTTTACCTCTTTGATATTTTCAGTTTGAACCCCCTGAGGTATCACACCCTCCCGTCTGCATTTGTATCCCTTGTCCCGCCTCCCGTGTCCCACATATTGACACCATGTCCCACATTTTTAATGGCTCTAGTTTTCAAAAGTGAAACCCCTGCAGGACAGATGATTGTCTCCAATCCGGCTTTCATCCAATGGCTGTGAAGGAAGCAGGGGACGCTGTCATCACAGGGCTGTGTTTGATGTCAATCAGACTGCGATCACGCAGGTTAACCTGTCACCGTCTGCCTGCTGCGTTACTCCCAGTGGGGAAAAGTGCGAGTCACCACAAAGTCACAAGCTATGCAGATTTAGGCGGAATATGATGAAAACTTCCACAAAGTCTAGGAAATGCAGCTACAACACAGACTGGGAAACTCCTTATTTGAGCCGGTCCAAGTTTTTATGCAAAAGAAAGTTTTTTTGCAAAAAACTTGGAGGAAAAGTTGCAAAAAATAGTTGAGGAGGGGGGGGGGTATGACGGGATGACGACACAGTACAGTGTGTCTCACAAGAAAGGTGCGGCTCAAAAAGAGATCCATGGTTGCATTCCTACTGAAACCCAGAGATGAGCGCCAGACAGATAAGCTAACAGCAGCTGAAGTGGCGTTTAGCACACTGTGTCCCCATCATACAGGTCAGGAGACCGGGGGCACAGATCTTACCAGCTAAGCGGCAGAATAGAAATGTATTTGTATTTGAAATGCAAGTTAGATGGACATGTCAAAATGTTTGCCTCAGCATTGGTAACGTGTCCCACACAAACACGTTTCGGCGTGTTGGGATCTGGTGAAGCTGTGTGTTAAGATTCCCACAACTTGAATTATTGATCTGCTAGATAGGGCTCCAGTGTATATATCAGAGGAAAAACCAGCCCAGATAAGGCATTGTGCACCTTGGGAGTAAAGCCTCTATTTTCCGGTGTGTGTTTCCCAGAATGCAGTGGGGCAGCATGCCTGAGCAGTCGGGGCCTGCTGTGGAGATGATGAAATGAGCTCCGCTCTGCTGTACTGACATCTGCTTTCTCGACGCCACTCTTAGATCTAGAAGGGTCCGCTCTGGTCCCTCCTAGCGCGGAAACTACCGAAATGTACAATCTCTTACTTCACATCATGAGCTGTGTGTACGTTAGTTAACAGGAGAAGAAATATAGTTTAATTTACAGATATTTTGACAAAGAAATATAATAAACCAACCTCTCTCAGACGTTCCTACCTCTCTCTCGCCACTATCCGCACATTCTGAGCACCCCACTCCAGGAGTTGTCGGTGTGTGAATGTGTGTGTGAATGGGTGTGTGCGTTGGTGTGTGAATGGGTGTGTGTGTCGGTGTGTGAATCGTGTGTGAATGTGTGCCTGTGTGTGACGGCGCTACCTGTGTTTTGAGTGTCTGTAGTGGGCAGGCAGGAGCTCTGCTTGGAGCAGCTTACATAGTAGGTGTCTACATTATTTAAGATCTCAAAAGAAAACCAATTACCCTCATTTGGGCTAGACCCCGCCCACTATCAAAATGTAAAAAACATGGTGCTTTTGTTGCACTACTGGGAGATAGTGACTGAGAATGAATGAATTGCAGCGTTATCGCGGTCCACCACAACACAATTTCCAGTCTCTCACTTCCTTTGAGCTGTGTACTTCATTTAACAGTCCCCGGATTGAGAAGAATAAGAACATGACAGAAGAAGAACAACAGCACAGACAAGGAGAATAAATATAGAGAGCGTCTTTTGATGAAGGATTTTCGGAAGTCCCTTTTGCCTCTCGCCTCTAAACCCATGTAACTGAAAGTTCCCGCCCTCTCTCACCTCTACTGAAAGTCCCGCCCTCTCTCACCTCTACTGAATGTCCCGCCCTCTCTCACCTCTAAACCCATGTAACTGAAAGTCCCGCCCTCTCTCACCTCTAAACCCATGTAACTGAAAGTCCCGCCCTCTGTCACCTCTAAACCATGTAACTGAAAGTCTCATCCTCTCTCTCGCCTCTAAACCAATGTAACTGAAAGTCCCATCCTCTCTCTCGCCTCTAAACCAATGTAACTGAAGTCCCATCCTCTCTCTCGCCTCTAAACCAATGTAACTGGAAGTCCCGCCCTCTCGCTGGCCAATAACGCTCATTCGCAGCGTCCCAGTCCAGGCGTGCCCTGGTGAGATGAGATGAACAACCAGGTTAACTGGTAGACACTTCTTTTCATTTAGGGGCGGGGCTACACTTCAGTTCAGGCTGCACTCACTACAATCAGCTTTGGGGGGCGTAGCCAGAATGTTTGCCGTTTGCCGTTACCTGGTAACCCCAATCTGCCAGTAGCAATTAACAAATGCAATAGCATGCGTTTCACCTATAGAGGGACAATTTGAGTCCATGTCTTATTATACGTTTTAAAACTTTGTGGAGTTAAGTCGAGATTTGGACCTGGACCAGTCGTTTTAGATTTTGGTTTTCCTTTAAACCAGAGAAAGAAATACTGCTGTAAAAGTAAAGGCTGTATAAGTCAGTCTGTGCTTATTACTGTGTGTGTGTGTGTGTGTGTGTGTGTGTGTGTGTGTGTCATTCAGGTGTGTTAAACATGCTCACAATGAGCTGAAATGAGACGTGAGATCGTTTAACACTCCCCCGGAGAGAGATATTAATCACATCACATGAGCAGAACACGACCGCTGTCGAGTCAAAAGGAAGTAAAGGCAGAAAGAAAAGAGAGAAAATGCAACAGAAAGTCAACATGAAGCGGGGGGGGGGGGGGGGTTAGGGTTAGGGTTTGGGGGGGGGGTCATCTCTTCCCTGTCTTACTTTAATGTCTTAAAATAAATTAGCAGATGCTTTTATCCAAAGATACTTAGAGTTAATTTATTTAGATACCGTAATGTGACGAAGGAGCAGGAAGGGGTGAGGGGGCGTCTTGCTCAACGACGCCTACAGGCAGACCTCTTTCACTAGCTGTGCTGCTCCCGCCAGCAGCGTTTCAAACTGGCCTCTCTTAGGTCCTCTGCAGACCCCGGGTTCAGCTCTTGTCTCGACCACTTCATAAACGATGACAAAGCTTCACTTAATTAGTCTGCTGATGAAAGCCTCTCCTACGGCCCGCGGGTCTGCTGGTAAGTCAAGTGTTGTACTGGAGCACTTTCTCCTCTGTTTATTCATTAGTTAGAGTCTAACTAATGAATAAACAGAGGAGAATGACCTGTCTCTGTACTGTCTAACCCCTACCTGCTCCTTAATGACCTGTCTCTGTACTGTCTAACTGTTAGACAGTACAGAGACAGGTCATTAAGGAGCAGGTAGGGGTTAGACAGTACAGATACAGGTAATTAAGGAGCAGGTAGGGGTTAGACAGTACAGATACAGGTAATTAAGGAGCAGGTAGGGGTTAGACAGTACAGATACATGTCATTGAGGAGCAGGTAGGGGTTAGACAGTACATAGACAGGTCATTGAGGAGCAGGTAGGGGTTAGACAGTACAGAGACAGGTCACTAAGGAGCAGGTAGGGGTTAGACAGTACAGAGACAGGTCACTAAGGAGCAGGTAGGGGTTAGACAGTACAGAGACAGGTCACTAAGGAGCAGGTAGGGGTTAGACAGTACAGAGACAAGTCACTAAGGAGCAGGTAGGGTTTGGGCCATTTTGTCCAAGGATGTCTACAGGTTGACTGCCTTGGGGTTTAAACCCAAAACCTTTCGGTTGGGAGTCAAGTCACTAGACTATCCTGTCAGCCCTGTGTGGCAGGATAGTGTGTGTGTGTGTGTGTGTGCTACACACGCACACACACACAAAGTGAGGCAGGTTGGTAATGCTCCGCAGGGCTGCTCGGAGCGAGAGGCAGGGTGATAAAACGTGCCGTCTATTTAGATGATGTAATCCACAAAATATTCCCGCCGTGTACGTTGTGTTCCTCCCCATCATCTCTGGAGACCCAGGGCTCATTCTTGGCTGATCCTCCCCGCTAAGGCAACCCCATCCCGGGTGTGTGGAGGTGGGGGGTAGGAGTGGATAAGGACATGCTGGGTTTTTATGAGTGAGTGCCATGTAGCATAGCAACCTGTAGCTAGCGCAATAATTATATTCATAATAAAATGATAGGAATATAATCTGCTTTTCTGCAAATGTGTGTGTATGCGTATAGTTCACATTGGAGAGAGCAAGCGAGAAAGATAATTCTTAAGGTGGAATTACTTTACAATTGTTCATAACCAATATTAAACCTAGTAAATCCTGGTACCCCTGCAAACCCCACAAAGTACCCCCAGGGCTACACGTACCCCCATTTGAGAAACACTCCTCTGCATGACCAAGCTTATTTTTACAGTTTATCCCTGCGGCCTGTTGGTTGTGTGACAGTGGAGGGAGGACAGTCTGACATCTGGAGCTGTAGTCGGCCATAGTCCCAGGAGACGAGAGTCCACAGAGTCCTCTTACATCATCGACTTTCTCGCTAGCTTCTCCGCTTCATTCCTTCTGTCACGGCTGGCGCAGGGACGTGAACCCAAATGCAGACCTCAGACTCAGGGTGAGAAAGGGACACTTTACTTCATGTAATCAGACAGACAGAAACAAACCGAACACAAAGAAGGAACCGACAACCTTGGGCAGGAATGACATCGTTACACCTCCTTCAGTCCTTCAGTATCCTCAATATTAAACAGTAAAATATGATATGGAGACTAGAAGGTGGTCTCTAGTGGTTTAAGTTTTGACCCCCATCCGAAAGGTTCTGGGTTCGATCCCCAATGTCCGCAGCCTAACCTGTAGGCATCCCGGAGAAAGATGTCCCCTAATCCCTACTTGCCCCATATCTGAATTCCACTGCAGGCCTAAGTCACTTCAGATGAAAGTGTCTCCTAAAATAAAATGACTAAATGGTGAATGGTAAAGTGGAACAGGATGTTTTATGCCCGCTGTCCTCCTCCTCTTAATGAGGAATGTTCTGGACGGACCCTCCTCGCTCCTTTTAATAACCAGTTCTGCTCCTAACAAGATGGGGCTTTGGCAGCATAATAAATGTATGTCCCCTTGAACCTCAATGAATAAATACACTACAGTTACACTTAGTGAGCCTACAGTTAGTTAGATTTAAACCGAACAGGAATCGATCTTGCGACCCCCCCCCCCCCCCCCCCCCTCATAACACTATGGCAACTGGTGTTCAATAAATTTCCATTTTTCAAACAGAACAGAACAAAAGATGTTGAGAGGACAGTAAGACACAAAACAATCAGCTCTAATATTGTGTAAAAAGTCTCAGGTATTTATTCATTCATTTATTTCTCAGTGTACAAACGCAGCCTTCACATCCCACTCGATGCAGCAGCTGTTATTTGAAGCTGAGATTGTGAGCTAATTTGAACATTTAGCTCAACGTTCGACATCCGGTTCGCATCACAGTAGCCTTAGCAGCAGCTATCTTTCAGACATACAAAACCTGCTGGGTTTTAGCCCTGCAGCCAAGTGACCCCTTGTAGCGTCCACTGCTGCTGTTTGTGATTCAGATGACAATGCTACTGACATTCATTTCACCCTCCTAAGACGTCTCACTTGAAGCGCATCACATGTGCTGGGGGATGTCATTTGGAGACATAAGCTGGAGAGGCAATGTCAATCACGGTTTGTGCCATTGTTCCCTCCACTCCGCTCTTTATTCATTTCATATTGTTCTTGCGATGCCAACCAGAAGGTCAGTGCCGCCTCTGGGGAATAAAGACGGTGGTTTCTGCTTCCAGGAGAGAAGGTGGGAGAGTAGGAGGACGTCTTATCTTCCTCCTCGTATCGCTCCCTCTGGGACACTCTCTGCCAGGTTCTCCTCTCCTCATCTTCCTCTTCCTCCTTCTCTTCCATCTCCTCCCCCTCTTCCTCTCCAGCTGCCTCCTTTTCCTTCTCACCAAATCTACCTCCTCCTCCTCCTCCTCCTCCTCCTCCTCCTCCTCCTCCTCCTCCTCCTCCTCCTCCTCCTCCAAGGCTTCCTCCTCCTCCTCCTCTTCCACCTCCTCCAAGGCTACCTCCTCCGACTGTAAACTTTGCAGTAAACTGACTGACTTGGTTGAGGATTAATTGGGTCATAGGTCGTGTCTCATTAGTTCCAGATACTGACTTCCCCAGCTCACTAGGAAGCATAGGAAACAATTAAGTTCCTCGTGGGTGTCACATTCACATTCACATTCACATTTACATTTAAATTACATGTAGGCTTTTATCCACAGAGATTTAAAAGTTGGGGCGAGAGCAATCAAAACATACAGTCAAAGTTGGAGCCTCTACATAAAAAGTTAAAGAGCGATCTTGTTCAAAACAGTCAGTCCTCCGCTTGTTTTAAATCCATCACGTGACTTTCCCACCACGGCATCCTGTAGGCGAGGGGCGGCGCTCCCTCTATAAAAAGCAGTAGCTTCTTAACCCTGGAAAAGCTGTGAAAAAGACACGGTTAAACGCCACAAAGGATGTTGTGTACGCAGTTAATGTCAACACCTGCTGCCGAGTTGTCTAAAACAACTTATTTTCGGTTCAGCACGAGAGTAAGGGCCTCCGGCGAGACTGCAGGTTTACGAACAACAATTCATTCTTCAGGTCAAAAAAAAAATGGATGGTTTCCACTTAACTAGCCAATCACAGGGACACTGAGTAGGCTAGTTGGCTATTCCTCATAACGGCTTCCTTAAAGTAAAACTCTGATGCCAGCAACTGAAAAATGAGCAGCAGTTTATGACATGAACAATAGCACAATATGTTGAATGGCTCTTTTCCAGGACTTCTCAAGGTCCTAATATACTTACAACCAAATAGAAATATGTTCGCACAGAAAAAATGGCCGGTTTGCAACCAAACAGCCCACACATGGCAGAGACTATGTTGTACCCTGTCGAAATCGCCGTGTATTACTGCATTTTCATCAGCCTATTCGAACGCGCCAAATTCAATGTCGTTCAAGTATAGTCTCCATCTTAAGTCTCCATGAGCAATAACATAGATGACATACATCACTGCCATTGTCTCCCTCCGCGGCGCCTTCGAGAATTGGACATGTCTGTTCTGTCATTTAAATTCATATCCACATGTCAGTCCCACGGTATCAGAGTCCAGGCGGATGAAATCCTGCACGTTTAATTCCGGAGATATTGTAGCCGGAAAACATTATTTTTGACAGACAGACGCTTGCTGCAGACACCTGAGGCACCCCTGGGTGACTGTAATATACGAATGTTTTTGTCTGACAGCGTTTTTAATTCAATTCAGACAGACTCCGTATTACTGGAGGATTGCTGCAGCTGTGGCTCACAATATGGAAGCCATGCACAAAACTGCTGTGTGTTGTCGGGGGATTTTGTGACTGAGAGATGGAAAGAAAGATTAAGTGTGTGGGGGGGGACAACGCTTGGTAATCTGCAATCCCACACTGAATTTGGGACAAAAGGACAATCCGACTCGGTCAGGATGAGGCAAAATGCACCGTCTGAGATCCACGGCGAGGAACAACTTTCGAAACACATTTAAACAAAATTGTCTGTCTGTCTTTCCAAGCAACTGACTGACACTGCAGCTGTAGAATTGTCTTCAGCACCTCCAACTTCATCACCACCACCTTCATTACCACCACCACCTTGATCATCATCATCATCGTCATCTCCTCCACCACCACCTCCACCACCCCCACCTCCACCACCACCTCCACCAGATAGAAGAACTTGGGGAGAGGTTTGTGCTTAGATTATTACAAGCGCTGTCTCCCGGTGAACCCCTGATCTGACCCCATCACCCAGCACCCAGCACCCACCCTCCCACCACCCTCCCACCCAGCACCCTGGGAGGAGGCCGGATGCATATTGCATGAGCTTCCTTCGGAGCCACTCGTAGATTCCCTATGGAAGCATTTGCTGGGACATTTTCAAGGAAAAAAAAGGTCTCTCTTGGATCACAGACCTTTAAATCTCATTTAGATGTGAGGCGGCGTGAAGGCCATTCAGAGGAGATGATCTATTATACTATGATTCAAATATTGGAGGGGTGTGGTTTAATTAGGCAGGATGTAATCGGTGTCAGTGGTGCCGACTATGTTATTAATCTGATTTTACTCTAGTGTTTTATTTCACCATTTCCATGGCTGGGATATTGTGGGATATTTCCTATTGTCTGATTCTTGGACCTATTGTGTTCGTACTTCATCTTTTTATCGTGTAAAGCACTTTGTAACTCCTGGTTTAAAAGCTGCTATATAGGTAGGAAGATAATCTAAGATATTACTCTGGGTGTCAACACAATGTACGGGACATATAAAATACTGTAAAGAGTAAAAGCTAAAATATAAAAACATAATACGAATAATACTATAAACACAAAAGTGTGTAACAAATATTTGGACATAACAAAAAATGTCCATAAAAAATGATTTTCTGGTTGTTGAACACATCTTAGTATAACTGGGGGCTTTCCTTTAAAATGTCTTTTGTATTCCCCAGACAACAGATCTGCTCAACCCTGAAAAGGCGCTTGAGGTTCGGTTGATCAGTGTGTTTAATTTCCTGCATGCTTTAATGGTCTCTCAGTAATCATCTCCTTAATTATATCATGACTTGCCACACGCATTGCTGCAGGAAACATCCTATTCAGTCACCGCCCTGCATTTTAAATACTCAAACTACCACTGTATTCATTCTTCAGCCCACGATGGGTATGCTATACAAACCAAACCATTTCAAAAGAGAACTGGAAAGAGCATTCATGCTAATGTTGAAATGCCCTGTATGCAACACGCTTTGTTCTCATGCTGATGACGTAGATGTAAAGGAAAACCAAACCCCCTGTTTGAGTTGGTCCCCGCCCACTAAGTAAGGGATAATGTACAGCCTGGAAATAGCGTCCATAGCAGGTCTGTTATTCACAGCAGCACTCTGCTATTCGGAAATAACAGACAAGAAATAACAGAAAGGCGTAATTGACCAATCAGAATCAAGTATTCAACCAACCTGTGAAAAATATTAGAAATATTTAAATAGTATAAATATAAAGTGTAGGAGGTGACTCTTCTAGTGTGTCTAGCAACACAGCACTCAGCCTGAGTGGTGTGTGGGGGGGGGGTGACGTCACATGAAGCTAATGGCAGCTGATAAGCACGGAGCGGTTGGCAGCTGTCGTTTCCTCGACTATCGAACCACAATCTCTGCCAGCTGCTCAGGTTCAGGGGTCACAGAGAGGGGTGGGGGGGGGGCGAGTAGGATGGAAAGCAGAGGGGGATTGTGGGTAAGCTGAGGGAATTATGGGTAATCTAGTGAGGGCGCTACATGCTGCACTCCCTTGGCGCTTGATGGATCATTCATTTCTTCAGCTCAAATTCCTCTCCCATTCCACATGAAGGCAATTGGCGATTTAGAAAGATGACATCAGATGATCCCTGGGGGTGGGGGGGGGGGGGGGGGGGGCAGAGAGAGTCAGGTGATCTGAACCGGATCATGACAAGGGTTCTGCATCCAACGCACCGGACCCGCGCGTCGGTTAATAACACAGAGTTCAGCCTCGTCAACACACTGTGGAGTCTGTAATGTGGATATTATAAACATCTGGGTAAAAAGTTCAGTGGTTAGAGTGTTTGACTCCCAGGCAAAAGTTCTGGGTTTGATCCCCAATGTCCACAGTCTACCTGGAGGCATCCTAGAGCAAGATGCCCCCTAACCCCTACCTGCTGCTTAATGACCTGTCTCTGTACTGTCTAACCCCTACCTGCCAGTGGCGGAACAACTGTATGCAGGGCCCTGGGGCAGAAATGGATAATGGGCCCCCCATTCCCACACACCCACTAGTGATGGCTCGTTCGCGAACGAACTAGTTCGAACGAACGACTCTTTAAAGTGAACGAAGTGACCTCGTTCGCCACTCTCGTTCGTCTCGTTCGCCGTCGTTCGTCTCGTTCGCTGAGTCTCTGACGCGCTGCCCATTCGCGGCGCTGAGTCGCGAGTCGTTCGCTGACTGTGATTGACTCGAGGACTGAGACGTCACGACTCACGAGAGCCAGCCAATCGTATTTAAATATCAGTGAAATGGTAAATGCATGCTGTCTTTGTATTTTCTGTGTCATGCCAGATTAATAATACATTTGAATGTCTCGTCAATCTGTCTCATTCTTTCATGCTTCCTTCTCACGCACGCGACCCGGCCGGGACCCCCACCTTGGTGGATCTTGGTCTTGAGTGGGGGTGGCCAATGGCCATCTTCACAATAGTAAATAAAATATACCCAGAATAAACACAACTGTACATCATTAACTTTAAAACTCATCATTGCTAAATCAAGTCTATTATCTTGCTGATATATTAAACATCCAATACGCCCCCCCCCCCCCCCCACACACACACACACACACACATCCCGCTGCGTTTGGTGTGTCTAACTTTACCAAGTCTATTATCTTGCTGATATATTAAACATCCAATAATCTACTACGCCCCCCCCCCCCCCCCCCCCCCCCCCCCACACACACACACACACACACACACACACACACACACACACACACACATCGCGCTGCGTTTGGTTTGTCTAACGTTATGTTGAATTGGGGGAATGGGGCATTTTGATCCTGACATGTCATTATGCATACATTAAATAAATCTGTTTAACTCAAATTAAATACATATGTTAACATATTCAACCAGACACAATGTTGTATTTGCTATTATTCACACATTTATTAACATCAACCACCCTCCCCCAGTTGGTTTGTCGGAGTTGAACTGTAACTTCATCTCTGAATGGTAACCAGCAGCGTGCGGTGAGCCTCAATTTCAGTGGGGCGAAGCTACCCGTGTGGCCGACCACGCCCACAATATGTTTTTTAATGTGTATTTTTGAGCTACATTAATAGATGCTAACTAAACTAATTATGAACAAAAATACCGAACGTGCTTTGAAGCTTTGAACGTGTCAGCCGCAACACATGCATGATGTCGGGCGAATTAGTATGTGCAATGGAAACACCAACCAGGTCTGGAATCATCTTTAGCTCGAGCTGTATAATACAGTAACGAAGTGTATAGACCCCTTCGAGTGCAACGTCACAGAAATATGCGCACGCGTCTTGGGGTCAGAAAAACACCTACTTACATAGACCTCCACTAACGAAGTCCAAACAAAAAGTCTAAAATGCCGACCTGTAGCGCTGTTGGATGTGAAAATAGGACCAGCAGTGGCGTTGACCAGATTAGGACATTGTCCACTGGTTTAAGAATAAATAAATAAACTTACCCCGCCATGCAGGTGCAGTTAGCCGTGTGAATGTAGCACTTCTCCTTGTTGTAGACCACCCATGCTTTGTACAACGATGTCTTCTTCCCTTGACGCTAATTAACCCAATCTTTAATGGAAGCTGGGTCTGGCAAACTATCGCCGTCAGCCAATACCAATTTGTTGAGATATTATTCCCGGTCCTTAATCGGCAACGAGAGAGCATATTCGGAAATATTCTGAGGAGAATCGTTGACAGCCATGTACTTCACTTTGTTTTCTGACCCCATTAGGCGCGAAAAGACGTGTGCGCATTCTCGTGGCTTGGAATGTTTACAAACAATGAAAGGGTCTATTGGCGGAGTAATTCTAGTTGAGCATGGGGCGGATAAGTTGACGACCATATAGGACTCTATTAGCGCGGGCTGAAATCCCTATTGCAGCCTGCAGGGTTACGTGATGAACATACGGAGGAGCGCGACCGTTGAGTTGAACCGCCCCAACATTGAAAGATTACGCTCAAGTAGAATTGCCACCATCCAAAACTTGATGTCAACGTACCAAACATAGTGTAAAGGTCTACAGAAACTATAGATAGTTAATGTGATGCAAATATTATTAGAAATAGATTCATGGAGCTGGAGCAAGGATTTTTGGAGGAACTATTTTTTTGGGAGCCTGCTATTGCAAGTAGGTGGTTCGTCGCCCCACCTGCCCACATGAGCCGCACGCTACTGATGGTAACTTAACTGCATTCGTGATTCGTTTGAATGTTGTGAACGAGGGAGGCGCCGAGTCGGTCAGACTCGGCTGGCATTCGCGAACGGCGAATGCATTCGCCGTTCGCGAATGCGAGGGGCGAACGAGGGGCGGAGCTGAGTCTGAACGACTGAACTAGTGAACTACTGAACGAGGGGCGGAGCTGAGTCCGAACGACTGAACGACTGAACGACTGAATGATTCACCGCTACCGGAAACACGACTGAACGAACGAACGAACGAACGAACGACTCTTCATGGCGAACTGAACGACGCGAACTGATTCGCGCAAACGAACGAGGAAATCCACCACTAACACCCACACGCACAAACACATGCACGCTTCCTATGCCAGTGATAAGAGTGGAGTGCCACTGTAGATCTAAACACTCAACATCAGCATTTTCTTCCTCATAAGGTACACATATATTCTTATTATTCTGCTTTACATCTGACGCCAACCCTCCCCATTAATCCGGGCTTGGGACCGGCACTTAATTCAGATGGCTTGCCTTCTTAAGTGGCTGGGTTAGGCTAAACTATGTACATAGGCTATATTACAAAGATGCAGCAAACATTGAACAGAACTAGTTTCAACTGTTTTTTTTTTGTTTTTTTTAAAGTGTTTTTTTGTGTGTGCATATAGCAGCTTATATTACATTCATATTTTTGGTGGGCTATTAGACCTATGTTTAAACTGGCCATTTTTGATTGGCTGCTGTGTGAAATTCCCTATATAGGTCTATATTTGTGTATATTTTGAAATGATAACTGCGACGAGGGGCGAGGGGCCCTCCAGACACATGGGAGGGGCCCGGGCCCAGGGGCAGCTGCCCTGCTTGCCCCGCCTATACCTCCGCGTCTGCTACCTGCTCCTTAATGACCTGTTTCTGTACTGTCTAACCCCTACCTGCTCCTTAATCAACTCGTTTTGTATTCACTGCAAGTCTCTTTGAATAAGAGCATCTAAATGACTAAATGTTTAATGTTTAGGTGTGTTTGTGTTCTTTTGGGAGTAGTGACAAAGACAGTTAATGAAGACATAGGCTGTGTGTGTCTGAAACACACAATCACAGTCACTTTGTGCTTGCCAGAATATTTTTAATTTTTTGTGAGCTATTTACATTTCATACACATTTAAATTCACATTGAAGATTGGAAAGTCTGCCAAAGTCTGTATTTCTGTTTATTTCCGTTGGGATTGCCACTTGGAGCCGGGAAAGTGTATTCAATATTAAACAGCGACAGTGAGTCGTTTAGCGTGGAAACCTTTAGGGAACTTGATGGTGTTACATAATAAAACATGCTGTATACAATAGACAGTCACTACTCTAACGCTAATGCTCACTACCAGCCTGCTGCTCCATCACTCTGTCAACCACTCTGTCCTTCATTATCTCTGTCTCTGTCTTCCTTCCTTCCTTCCTTCCTTCCTTCCTTCCTTCCTTCCTTCCTTCCTTCCTTCCTTCCTTCCTTCCTCCTCCCTCCCTCCCTCCCTCCAACACAGATGCACAACAGAGACAGTTAGGATGCAGTGAGGTCGCTAGGGTAACCGTGTGTCACATTGCTCACATTCACACCTGACTGTAAACGGCCGTATTCCCGACGGAGCGATTCCACTTTCAAAATGTTAATTAATGTTCTCGTGGTGTCTCCTCGGCGCGTACCGCCAGCCCACGGCGAAGAGGAAAAAAAGTATTATAACCTCGCTAAAGTAATATTTATATTAGCAAACGAGAGCTCATGGGGCGAGCCATGTGAATTTAAGAGGACAAAGTGTGTGTGTGCGTGTGGCACGACACTGTATTAAGATCACACACACACACACACACACATGCACGTACGCACATCATTGTCGTTTTATCACATCTTTTTCTTTTTCTCTCTTTTTCTAAATTTGTTCTTCTCTCCCTCCAAAGGTCAGCGTAGAGCCTAGTGGGGAGGAGGGAGCCATCCATTATAAATATGCACTGCTAATGTGTGTGTGTGTGTGTGTGTGCACACGTGTTGGAAAAGTGGCAGTTTTGTGCAGCATGAGAGACAGGAAAACCGAGAGAGAGAGAGGGATAGAGAGATACAGAGAGAGAGAGTTAGAGAGATAGAGCAATAGAGAGAGAGAGAGGAGAGAGAGAAAGGGATAGAGAGATACAGAGAGATTATTATGTTATTCTCTCAGGCTAAATGTCATCACTTTGGCCTTTCAATCCCATACCCGCTGACCCGCAACCGCTCCTGCGGGGGGGTACGCCGCCCACTGACCCGCGCTCCCCAGCGGGCCTGGGACGCTAACCCGGCGGCGGTCCCAACGGTCTCTGGTTCTGACGCCTGAAGCCCGTACAGAATGCACATTTCACCTCATATTTGTAGCAGCCACACACAAAATAGGTAGAATCGTATTGTATTTCTTCAAATGGGACTCTAAAACAGCGAGGATCGACTCGGGGAGACCCGAGACTGAGGAGGAATAAGGAAAGAGGTTTACTGTCAGGATTTCCAGGGAGGACGGATGAGAGGAAAGTCCGGCAGACATAAGGTAAGGGGAGGCGGGTGACTGGTGCAGCGTGGCGGAGCAGAGCCTGTGGCTGGAGACGCTCGCTGTGAAGCCAGTGACCGGCAGACTGGGTTGCTGATTGACAGGCAGGGAGATGAGCAGGCAGGCAGGCAGGCAGGCAAGCAATGATCCACGATGGCTGAAACAACGATGTGGCGATGAGTGAGTGAAGACCCGGGGTGGATATACTGCAGAGTTGTTCAGATGATGGATTGCAGGTGTGCTGCTTGGAGGGGGTGAATGACTGGCAATCAGAGAGCCAGGAGGACGAATGGAGTGCAGAGACAGCATTATGGCTAGATGGAGCAGGGTGAAGCGTCCACACACACACACACACACACACCCACGCGATTTTGCTGTAGTGACAGCTGAGGGGCACTCCTAAGGGGCCAATTGAGAGTAAAGAGGTAGGTTCCCTGATTACAGGTGGCAGACTGTTCCACAGGCTCGGCGCTCGGTAAGAGACACTCTGTTCCCCGCTGATTTCTTTTTAACTTTTGGGATTGATCGAAGGCCAGCTCCCGAAGACCATAGGCTCAGAGAAGGCCAATAGGGAATAATACGGTCCTTCAGGTAGGATGGTGGCTAATCTGTGCCGATTTTATAGGTAAGTAGTAGCCCCTTAAAATCTGCCCTGGCAGTGATTGGAAGCCAGTGGAGGGAGGCGAGGATAGGAGTAATGCGGTCGTATTTTCTGATTCTAATAAGGAGTCGGGGAGCGGCGCTGCGTTCTGCACAAGCTGGAGGCTTTCCGTGGTTGGGTAAAACAGAGAACAGTGCATTACAGTAATCTAGTCTAGATGATATGAATGCGTGGATGAGCGTCTCTGCATCCGCTATAACATCGGTCTGATTTTAGCCATGTGTCTAAGATGAACGAATGCAGTTCTGGTAATACTTTTTACATGCTGATCAGAAAAAAGCATGGGGTCGAACAAGACAACACGATTTTTGACACATGACCTTTGAGAGATAGTAGAGTCCTCAAAACACAGAGTGACGTCTTCAAATTGTGTTGGTTGTTGCTTTGGGGCCGATGATTATCAGCTCTGTTTTCCCTGTGTTAAGCTGCGAGTAGTTTTGGGACATCCAACTTTTAATTGCAGTCAGGCAGGATTCAACCGTCTGGATCTGGGAGGAGTCGTTTGATCCAATGGGAATGCAGATTTGCGTGCCATCGGCATAGCAGTGAAAACTAATTCCGTAGCTGCGAATGATATCGGCAATAAAAAGGCGGAAAAAAGTATCCGAAGAAATCATTAATATGCCAGTGCAGACATACATTTTAATAAAAGTGTTGAGGCTGACCTCAGATTTAGAGTTCTAGAGGTTGTTCGTAAGTATTTATGAAGTAGTAAATAGAACCAGCGTCCCGTTGGGAATCCTCTAAGATACAAAATATAATGTACATTCATCCCAGATGGTAACTTCAGGCGTCACGGCAGACATTATAGGACAGTATTATAAGATGTAGACATAAAACACTTTTGTTTCTGTGTGTCCTCCTTCAGGTCCTCGTCCATCAGCGACGCCCACCTCCTCCTCGGCGAGGATGCGTAGCCCGACGCGCCGGAGAAGGACGGCCCCCTGGGAGTTGGAATCGTGGTCTTAATTGAGGCGGGATCGTTGCGTTTTCCCCCCCTTGAGGGGCGAGACGTGCGCTCACATCCCAGGAGAGCACATCCTTTTAGAGGCTGGACTCGTTGTGTTCTCCCCGCTGATTGGAGGGGCGTGACCCCATCGTGGAGGAGGCCCCGGAGGGATCTCATAATTGCTCGGGTTTGAGTGTGTTTTCTCCGACCGGAAGGCCTTTCTATCTCTCCTATCTGGATTACCGCAGCAACCGGGGGAGGTCAGCCGTACTTGGAGACTTCTTCTTCTTCTGTGGTGCTGCGTGTTTTGTTTGGGGATTAAAACGTTGAAACGCTCGGGACCGTCTCCTCCAGATCTCCTTCACCCAGACCTCTGAGGCTCGGGGGAGACTCAAGAAATCCATTAAAATACTTTCCCCGCTCCCCCACTCGCGTGCACGAACACATACACACACACTATCTAACATGTGCACTATCTAAAACACACACACACACACACACACACACACACACACATATTCTCTCTAACACAAACACGCCTACACACACACTAACACACACACACACATGCTCAGATACACACAATCTAACACACACACACACACATGCTCACCCACGCAGCCAACAAGCGCTCCGTCGTGTCTGGAATGAGGAGGAGGTGAGGAAGACGGGAATAGAGGGATGAAACACCTACAGATGAATGAATAAAACATCCAGAGAGAGAGAGAGACGGACAGAGAGAGAGAGAGAGACGGAGAGAGAGAGAGTCTTGACATCTGGTTTGGGAAAGTGAGTTAGCCACGGTCGCTACCTCTCTCTCCTCCTTCTGCTCTCCCCTCATTCACGCTCTTTCCCACAGGCACACACACACTCCTCCCTCTGCTTGTGTTGCTCTCCTTGATCTCTCCATCCCTGGCCTCACCTGAAACGACAAAACACAACGGTCAGGTGTGTGTTTTCTCCCGCCTTCACCTGACCCGTCGGCCCTCGTTCCATATTGTCGAGGCTCGGGCCCCCCGGGGCTCCCCCCCCCCGCTCTCCCTCCTCCTCCTCCTCCTCCTCCCCTCCACCTCCTCCTCCTCTCCCCTCCCGTCGCTCCTCTCCCCACTTCTCTGCCCCCTCCCTCCTCACCTCCTCCCTCTCCTCCTTGCTCCTCCGCCCGCGTAGCGCTCCCTCCCTCGCACTTCCTCTACGCCTCCCCAACTCCTCCTCCACCTCCCCGCCGCCACCTCCTCCTCTTCCTCCGCCCCCTCCCTGGCGCGGGGGGATGCCACGTCGCCTGCCCTCGCCCGTTGCCACGGTGACATGCCCGTGCCGGAGATGCTGGGGCCGGTGAGCGGCGCCGGGGGTCCAAGGCGCCCCGCTGGGAGCCCCTCCCCAACATGTCGGAGCGCCGCGTGTACGCGGCGGCCGCGCTGCAGGCCGCCGGCCGGCTGCTGTACGTGCTGGGGGGCTGCGGGGGGACCGGGGCCCCCCTGGACACCGGGGAGGTGCTGGACCTGGAGAGCCAGACGTGGAGCCCCCTGCCCCCGCTGGCCTCCCCGCGGGCCGGGGCCTCGGCGGTGGCCCTGCCCGGGGGCCGGGTCATGGTGCTGGGAGGGATGGATCACCGGCAGACCGCCCTGGCCTCCGTGGAGGTGTACCACCCGGACCAGGGCCGCTGGGAGGGCCGCGCCGGCCTGGGCCAGCCCTCCATGGGGGTCACCGCTCTGGAGAAAGGTGGGTGGGAGTGTGTGCTGTTGCGGTGTGTCGGTGTGTTGTGTTGTGGTGTTTATTTATTTATTGTATTTCATGTGTTTATTTAACAGACACAATGGACATTGTCATTGGCTGTCCCAGAGTTAGCTCCAGAGTTAGCTCCCAGAGTTAGCTCCCAGAGGTAGCTCCAGAGTTATAGCTCCGTTGTCGCTACATTTCATCAGCAGTCCCTGGGCAGGCGATACTCATTACACACTCAACAAGCCACACTAAACACTGCTCACTACACACTACTCACTACACACTACTCACTACACACAAAGACAAACACTGATTCTACAAGCTGCCTGAAGCCCCAGCCAACGATCGTTTAGCTTGAAGTGTCCTAACAAAGGGACGGTTGCTTGCGTCGCGCGGATAATCAAATCGAAATACTTGTTTTTTGTGGTTGTTGTTGTTGTTGTGTGTTACGGTATGTTAGATTGCAGATGCAGTGATATTGTGTTTAACAAAAATATCACTGCATCTGCATCAGGTGTAGTATACAGGTGTGTAGTGTAGAGGTGTGTAGTATACGTAAGGGATAATGCCTGACGAGGTGTCCATTAACATAAATTAATGGACGATGCGGAGGCGTTGGCGTCGGACCGTTGCTTCCGCGAAGTCCATTCATTTATGTTAATGGACACCTCGAAGGGCATTATCCCGCTTATACCATGGTCACTTGCCAAGGAAAATAAATTAAGACCATTAATTAATATTTGCATGCGTTTTACAATCAAAATATAAAGTTTTTCACAAGCCATAATTTAGTTTCCCTGGTAACGCCTGAGGGTCTGACTAATACCTGGAACAATCATTACCCTCCCGTAAGGTTCTTATGCAACGGAAACGTAGTTCACTCCTCCAGTAAATAGAACGGACCTTAGATACGACTCGGCAACGGGAGGTATTCAGTCCGCTCAGCTATGAGCCAGA
>JAOPHQ010002571.1:72500-80000 GCA_030340625.1 Merluccius polli
CTACTGGTCTCTACTGGTGTCTCTCCTGGTGTCTCTACTGGTGTCTCTACTGATGTATCTACTCTTCTCTGATTGCAAAGTGCTGGTGAAGCTAATTTGAGGCTTTTTTTAGCGCTTTGTGTCAACACGCTACGAGACTAGAGGAATTGATAGCTTTGGGGTTAGAGGTTGTTTGCAATTTCAGAGCTAGAGGTAATTATGTGTTAACATGCACTCGCACAGGTTCCTCATTCACTGGAGGAACGAGTGAGTGTCACAAGCGCATTTACACGTTGCATGGCCCATGTTTTTAACCGACCATAATGAGCTTTAAAAGGTTACACACCTAATTTTTACACGCCTCATTTTTCATCACAAAATGGTTCTTTCTGAGGTAATTATATTCATCTTGGACCAATCAGAACACAGGAACAGCAGTTTGTCTCTAGGCAGGTTTGATAAAAGCCGTTAAGCTCTGTCTTCAGAAACTGTTAAGGTATGATTATACTTCTGTGTCGAATGGCTGCTGTGGGTTTCTAAGCATTGCAATTATAGTTCCACGTCAGTTATTCTGAGCGAAGTCGGTCAAAAGTCACCAAAAGTCACTAATTCAGTGACTTCTGGTAGTCTTCATCAGCTGAAGGTGTTGTGTCATACAAACATAGCAAGGGCGCATCTCTGGTTTCAGCTTTGGAGGGCACAATGCGTGCATGAGACGAGACGTGCACAAGGAATTTTAGCACAAAGTTTAGTTTTAGGGTTTGGTTTTAGGGTAAGGGTTTCTTATTAGGATGAGGGTTAGGGTTTCCTATTAGGGTTAGGTTTAGGGTTAGCGTTTCCTATTGGGGTTAGTTTTAGGGTTTGGTTGATGGTTCCAAGGTTTGGTTTTAGGGTTAGGGTTTCCTATTGGGGTTAGGTTTTAGGGTTTGGTTTATGGTTCTAGGGTTTGATATTAGGGTTAGGGTTTCCTATTAGCGCTAGGTTTTAGGTTTGGTTATTCGGGTAAGGCTGGTTGGTTTTTGGTTCTAGGTTTTGTTTTTAGGATTAGGGTTTGAGTGGGACATCTAAAAAGTAATATAGACGTCTCATAGCCGTCTTAAAACGTTGAAATATAGACGTCCAAAAAACTTCGAAATATAGACTTTCAGAGGTAGTTGTTGATTGGCTGGTTCATTGCAGATCAGGTCATGATGATGATGATGATGATGATGATGATGATGATGATGATGATGATGATGATGATTTGTTTTTGTAAGAGGACAGAGATGATTTTGTTAATTTTAACACTATGTCTCCGTAAATACATTTTCATTTTGATTGCAATGGACAATTTACTGGTTTCATCACATTGGTGGGGACATGTCCCTAGCGCCCCTACTAAAAACTATGCCTATGTAACATAGTATATGTGAACCTCCTCAGTCTGTACTGAATGAACCGTGAAACAGAAAGACAAAGCTTGTCTGTCGCCCTGACGTCTAACACTGTTGTCATGGGCAATGCTGCACAGAATGTAAACTTTAACTGGTCGGTTAGTATTTCATAACCATAGCACCTCATAACTATTATTATTACTGTAACATTTTCATTAGCCTGACAGATTTGGGAACAGACAGGAAGAAGGTGCTGCAAAACTTGACTGCGCTGCGTAACTTAATCTATCTCTTCATCTTTTCATCTCTCTCTCTCTTTCCCCCTCCATCTTTCTCTCTCTCTCTCTCTGTCTCTCTCTCTCTCTCTGATTCTGTCTCTGTCTCTCTCTCTCTATATGTATATATATATATATATATATATATATATATATATATATATCTTTATATCTTTTTCTCTGTCTGTCTCTCTTACTCACAATCCCAGTAGTGTTATCCTGCACTATCCATCGAGAAAAAAGTGACAGAATAAGATCATTTAAATTCAGTTGTAAAACACATTTATTCAAAATGAACAAAATGCATGTAGATTATGCAAAGTAAAACTGCTGCTTCTCGAGAAACTGCCCAAGAACTCATGACAGTTCAGAAAGTTTTGATATTCTATAATATCTGTATTACCATTTCACACAAACTGTGTGTGTGTGTGTGTGTGTGTGTGTGTGTGTGCGCGTGCGTGTGTGTGCGCGCGTGCGTGTGTGTGTGTGTGAGAGAGAGAGAGAGAGAGAGAGAGAGAGAGAGAGAGAGTGCAACATCTTCTTACCTTTAGCAGCATACTAATACAGTCACACAGTGCTGCTTACTTTTCATATTGAATGTTATGGGAGCCATTCTGAGTCCGAGTGAGGTTTGTTCTCCCTGTGGCCCCACAGGAACATTTTATTAGTTATGCTCCCAGATGCCTGCAGCAGTCTGAGGTCACTGTTTACATGGGAGTGTCCACTCAATGTCCTTTCTTATTACTTTTGCAATCTCCAGGAGCACATCGTCTGTGCCATGACTGTACTTTAACAGCCATTTTGTTCCCTTGTGGCTAGTGTACCTCGGTTTAGCATCTAGCGTAGCTCGGCTAAGTGGGTTAGCATAGCTTGGCTAAGCGGCTAGCACAGCTTGGTGTAGTGCAGGGTGACCGTACGTGTCTGTTTTCCGGGGACGGTTCAAATTTCTGGTGGCCTGTCCCCGGAAATGTCCCTGTTTTTATTTCAAAACAGTTGGTAATTCGTCTTTATACGATTAGCAGGCATGACCAATCATAAACAATAGGCTATCAATACCTCATAGATCGATTCCCTATTCCTACTTTGACTTGTTTTTGGCTGGTTTATGGATCTATGGACCACCAAACAACAAATGTCCCAATTTTCCATTTCAGAAATCTGGTCGCGTTAGCGTAGTGACTTGCATAGCTTGGCTTAGCAGACTAGCATAGCTCAGCGAGTGTAGCGTGGCTAAGGGGCTAGCCTAGCTCGGCTGAGCAGACTGGGGTTAGAGCAGTGGTTCTCACATTTTTTCGGTCATTCCCCACTTTGGACAAGAGGGAATTTTCAAGCCCCCCTGCCCCCATCGCCCAACACAATGCTAATGAAATACGCCAAGCTTAACATTTTCAAGTAACATGTTGTTGTATCCAAATTCTAACAAAATAACATCAAATTAAACCAAGTTCAACAATAGGGAAAATAAAAGTGCAGCTGTGTCATAACTTGCATCAAGTTAAAAAATAGAGAAATAGAGAAAATAAAAGTGCCACTTTGTAATCTGTTCAAAAAAAAGACGAGCAATGATGTTACTTGATGTTACTTCAATACACTGGAAGTAACATCAAGCAACATCATGTTGTATCTAAATTCTAACTACATCAAATAACAGCAAGTTCAAAAATAAAGAAAATAAAAGTGCAGCTGTGTCATAACTTGCATCAAGTTCAAAAATAGAGAAAATAAAAGTGCAGCTGTGTCATAACTTAAATCAAGTTCAAAAATAGAGAAAATGAAAGTGCAACTGTGTCATAACTTGTATCAAGTTCAAAAATAGAGAAAATAAAAGTGCCACAATCTGTTAAAAAAAAGAAAAGAAGAGAAATACATTTGGCAAGACAGGTGAGCAAGTGAGCATATGATTCTTCTTCTCCCTGCATTAGTGGCTGCAATGAGCCTGTTTTGCATTGCACATCTTTTCAAAGCGGGGTTGCAGGCTTGATACTGCCACTCTCAAGTCATGCTCAATGTTCAGCTGAGATCTGTGCTTTGTTTTCAGTGAAGCAACAGCTGAAAAGCCCATCTCACAGAGATATGATGTGGCAAAGGGAAGAAGAATGCACACAGCTCTCTGCCCGATGAGTGGATACTCCCTCTCCACTCCAAACCAGAATTCACTAAGAGTCTGAGCGTTAAACCTCAGCCTCAGGGTGGAGTCAGATGTCATCTCAATAAACTGGTTCTTCTCAGCAGACCTAAAATCAGCAGGTGCAGCAGACAGAATATAAATAAATAGGCTTACTTTATTTGTCATTGCATAATAAACACAAAGGAATCTGTTTGACAACAATCCATTCCAGTTAGTAAGTAGCATACAACATAAATAAAATGCATGAGTATAATATTCAATAAAATGTAAAAATACCAACCTGATGCATTGAATGGATCCATAACCCAGGCATACTGAGCACCGTTGTTCGAGAAGTATTTTTGAAAAAATCCTCTCAGGGAAGAGATGTGCTGCTTAATACATGGGATCACTGTGGTGGCTCCAGAATCAGTGGTTTCAGCAACTTCACTCAGGTTCTCAGACATATGTTTTGTTGTTTGTATGTTTTGCTGATCGAGGCGCCTGCCCCATACCTCGAGCTTTCGGGAGAATGCAGTGACCTTGTCTGCCAGGTGAGGTAGGTGCTTGTCTTTGCCTTGAAGCTGAAGATTAAATTCATTCAGCTTGCCAAACACACCGCTGAGGTAGGCCAGTTTAAGCAGAAATTGTTCATCACTGAACTTGCTTGCAGCCTCATACATGCGCTCCTCCTCCAAGAACATCCAAATCTCTGCCCCGAGCTCAAAGACGCACGACAGCACTTTGCCCCGGGAGAGCCACCTTGCTTCACTGTGAAACAGCACAGATGTGTGATCAGCTCCAACAAAATGTGGGAGCTGTGCTTCCTCACAAAATGCGGAGGTCGGGTCTTTCAGGGGTCGGGTTTTGATAAAATTTACCACGCTCACAACTTCTGTCAAAACCACATTTAGTTCAGGGCTGAGCTGCCATGACGCGAGCGCTTCCCTGTGAATGACACAGTGCGTCCAGTGCGCATCTGGCACAACCCTCTTTATTAGTGCCTGCAGCCTGTTTCTTGACCCTGCCAGGGTCTGTGCGCCATCAGAGCAAAAGCCCACACTGTTTTCCCATTTAAGGCCGTGTTCTTGGAGGTAACTGCCCATGATCTTAAACAGCTCATCAGCTGTGGCTCTATTTTTTATGTATTTGCAAAACAGCAAATTCTCACACAGTGACTCACAATTCACAAAGCGGACGTACGAGATGAACAAGCAGTCTTTATTGCTGTCAGTAGCTTCGTCCACTTGTAATGTAAAACGACTTTCTTTTAATTTTTCTATGAGTTGTTCCTCAAGATCACTTGAAATGTTCCATATGCGTCTCGCAATGTTGCATATACGTCTTGACAGGGGGACAGCTTTTAATCTTGCTGCGCTTGTCTCGTCAAGCATAATTGACACCATGTCTAGAGCAGCGGGGAGAATGAGCAGCTCAGCAATTGTGTGTGGTTTTTTGCATTGTGCAATTCTGTATGCAACTCTATATGAAGCCATTTGTGCTTTGAGAACCGCGGGGTTAGAGGGACCAATGAGATTAGCCGATGACCCGTCTCAAACTGCGGCCCATGTCAAACTGTAGCTAGCTTGTCTTCTTTGTAAAAAACAACAACAAGCATCAAATGGAGGGACATGTCAAACAATGATGTCGTGTAATATGACGCAGTACAAAACATTAAGGCGACCTTTATCAAATATAAACATGTGTTTTACTTTGAAAAATTACAATATTTATATATACTGTATATATATATAAATATTGATATATTATATATTGAAACAATATTTCCTCTACTGAATCACTAACCGGAACTACGTGTTAATATTGTAGCACAATAAAAGTCCTCACATCCTGTTTAACCCTAAAGTTTAGCGCCTAGTGACCGAGAAATGTTTGATCTTGTGACGTGTGTGTGTGTGTGTGTTGGGGTGAATAAATATTGACTTAGTTCCTTGTTCTCCAATCAGTAGATATCAGGATGTATGAACATGACCAAACACACACACACACACACACGGACATACATGACACACAGACATATACATGCGCACATAGCTGAACACGGTTACACACATGCAGACACATGCAAGCATGAATGTATGTGCACACTCCTGAGCAGAAGCCCTTGTGATGCTGGTGTGTAGGTGAGAGAGGCTGGGGTGTGGGTGAGAGAGGCTGGGGTATAAGTTAGAGAGGCTGGGGTGTGGGTGAGAGAGGCTGGGGTATAAGTTAGAGAGGCTGGGGTGTGAGTTAGAGAGGCTGGGGTGTGGGTGAGAGAGGCTGGGGTGTGGGTGAGAGAGGCTGGGGTGTGGGTGAGAGAGGGGTGTGGGTGAGAGAAGCTGGGGTGTGGGTGAGAGAAGCTGGGGTGTGGGTGAGAGAGGGGTGTGGGTGAGAGAGGCTGGGGTATAGGTTAGAGAGGCTGGGGTGTGGGTGAGAGAGGCTGGGGTGTGGGTGAGAGAAGCTGGGGTGTGGGTGAGAGAAGCTGGGGTGTGGGTGAGAGAGGCTGGGGTGTGGGTGAGAGAGGGGTGTGGGTGAGAGAGGGGTGTGGGTGAGAGAGGCTGGGGTGTGGGTGAGAGAGGGGTGTGGGTGAGAGAAGCTGGGGTGTAGGTTAAAGAGAGCTGTGACCTCTTAATGGTTCCTCCTAATTATTAACCCAGCCCATGTGACCCTGAATCGACACTTAACTGATTTAACATTCAGTATCCGTCACACCCTCCTCTCGCTCTGTCTCTCTCCCCCACTCTCCCCCACTCTCCATGGGAGCCGGACACTGAATGCTCAAATAGTTTTCAGTAGTGGTAATGAAATATCCCCGTAGGTATAATAATGTATAATATTTCTGTTGATGGACAGGATCGACTTGTGGGGTCGGGTGTTCCCAGACAGTCTGGGTTTGAACTCACCGCCGCCTCCAGCCTGTGTGTGAACGTTGAGATGTTGATGTTCTCTGCAGCTGGTTCAAAGCTTCTGTTATGTTGTGTTGTTTGCAGAAGTGAGGAGACTTCATGATGAACAAAGCCAGCCCCGTATTATACCATCACAGCCTTAAATCTTGTTAAACGTAAAATATGCCACCTATTTATGAAGCCAAAATGAGTCCGACGGAAGAAAACGAGTGACTGCTGGATTAGTGTTCGGTTCAGTACTTAACCTCAAGGACTGTTGACATTTTGGATGCGAGTGCATTTGTTTTTCTCTAATCTCTCTTCCTCACCCTCCTCTCGTTTTTGTCACTCTTCATCATTTATCTGCCAGGCTCTGAAGCGTGATTGTTTTTATTTCATGCTGGTTAGCGATTCGCCGGTATCAGTCAGTCTCCTTCCTGTTGCATCTCTGTCTGCAACTCAGTGATAAAAACATGATTATGTGATCCAGGAGTTCAAACCCTGCTATCAAGCTATAAACGACGATGTTTTGATCTGCCCAAAAGATTGAACTCCACACACAAGAGTGATCCACACACTGCTCTTGTTAAAGACAATAATGGCATTTTGGTGTGGATGGACTGAGCTTTGAAAAGGCTGCTGTAAGTGTGGACATGGCCTCCCTCACAGATAACTGCTATATCTCTTTCCTTTACCAGCAGACACCAAAAAGACAAACGTACACACAATCTAAATCAAATACACACAATCTATATCAAATATTCACACAATATGAATCAAATATACACAATCTATATCAAATATTCACACAATATGAATCAAATATACACAATCTATATCAAATATTCACACAATCTAAATCAAATACACACAATCTATAT
>JAOPHQ010002571.1:85000-145000 GCA_030340625.1 Merluccius polli
GAGGTGGTGGTGGTGGAGGTGGTGGTGGTGGTGGTGGAGGAGGTGGTGGTCGACTAGAGGAGGTGGTGGTGGTGGTGGTGTCCTTGTGTTAATGTTTATCTTCTCTCTCCTTCTGATCTCTCCTCCTACTCCACATCATCCTGACACCTCCCGCCCAGCTACAACTATAGCGCCTGGGGAGCTATTTCTGTCTCTCCCTACCTCCCCCTGTCTCCCCCCTCTCTCTGTCACAGCCCCCCCCCCACCCCCCTCTCTGTCACAACCTCTTCTTCTCTCTCTCTCTCTCTCTCTCTCTCTCTCTTCATGTTCATTGTCTTCCACTACCATTCTGTATGTTGCTCTTAAAACCAGACCCCTGACTAATGTCTCTAAACAAGGTAATCTAGTTTCTTCACTCCGGTCCAAGACACCTCCTTCTGTTGGGGAGATGAGAGAGGAGAAAGGGGGGGGGGGGGGGGGGGGGGGGGGGGGGGGGGAGAGAGAGGAGTGATGGAGAGATAGGGAGAAGTATAGAGTGAAGGGTGGATGAGGGAGGGATAGAGCAGGTGGTTCCCTCATGGCCACACTGTGTGTTGTGATACCTGTCCTCAGGTAGTCCTGAGGTTATTGTCGACGTATCTCTCCAGCCTGTTATCCTCTCATACCAGCAACTGTCTCCTAATCTGATCCTTTTAAAGGTCCCCAGGGTGCACACAGAGCTCGGTAAAACCGCTTCCTTGCACCTCGGGTCTGGAATGAGCTGCAAAATATCACGACCTTAGCAGCTCTCCCTTCGCTGAGCACCGTTAGATGTCTTTTACAAACTGCCCTGAAGGAAGAACGTTGCTGTTTTATGTAACCCTGTCTTGCGGTGGTGTGTCTTACGGATATCGGTGGTACGGTCTGTGTGCTTCACTTCCTCTACTTTTTCCTTTGTGTAGCTTTCATATAGTTTTTTGGTCATTTCTTTGATGTATTGTATTCTATCATGTGAAATTGTTTTTTTTATGTGAAACTGGTTTTTACATTTGCGTGTAACTATTTGTGCAGCTATCTTGACTAGGGGTGTCACGATTCTCCAAATCCACGATTCAATATGACTTTTGATTTCAAGGTTACAATTCGAACACATATATATATTATTTTTTTATTTTGTTTATAAATACTGACAGCTATGCTGTCAGTATTTATAATCTTTACCAATGATGTTTACCAATCTTGATTGGTAAACATTAACAGATCATTGGTTTTATGCCTTAACTGTCATTTACATTTTCAAATTCTTCTTTAAAAAGATAGGCTACATGGTATGTGTGACATAACCACCATATTTCATTTGGAATGTACCACATTAAGGCCATATGGTCCAATTTAAATGTTTTATTTAAAATATAACAAAAATGTATTTCACCTAAAGGAACAAAGAACTTTTAAGCATAAAAACAAACAGAAGAGCCACTGGATGACAGGGGCACCCCAACTGCTCTTTTGTTTTTAATCGTCGATCCTGCTTTTGAATTCGATCATCGAAATCGAAAGCTCATTTTGATCGACCTTCGATTTAAAACCAGGACTCCCTGGAATAAGAGATGTTGTATCTCAATGGGATCTTTCTGGCTAAATTAAAGACCAAGTCATAGGTACCTAGTACACGGTATAGACAGGACTATGTATTAGGTTGGTGGTTCTCCAACGACTTTTACTTATCTTTTACTATCTTTTCAGCCCAAAACCCCTTTCACCAGCACTGAACATTTTGGCTTTTCGCATCACTTCCTGTGACCTGACCTGAAGTCCAAAATAAATGTTCTCTGTAAAATAAAACTTGGCGACACTGCTGGCATCATGCAACTGTTAAACTGTTAATTTCTCCCCCGACAAAAGCACAAAACCAGAGGGGGGGAAAGCTTGTGCACTTAAATCCATTACATTTACATTTAGGGCATTTAGCAGACGCTTTTGTCCATAACGACTTACAATAAGTACATTTGTTAGAAGAAAGTGCAACACTAAACCGCTATCAGTAGAGTAAGGATTTCACAAGAACGAGTTTCAAGCATACCAATTGCTAAGTTAACCGATTAGTAGAATACAAAGGAGACAAGTGCGAAACTACTTGTGACTTGCATTACTGCAGATTCTCCTTATTTCTCCTTGTTGTCAGGAGATTTCCGAGTACCCCCTGCAATTTTTCCAAAGTACCCCCAATTGAGAAACACTGATACTTGGTATGGTACTTGGTATGAATGGTAGTTCTCCCATAAAGACTCATTCACCAAGAAATATAAATAATGATTTATTACAATGATGACGTGATAGAAAAAGTCTTTGCATGAGAAGTCTTTGGCGTGAGCCCCGTCACGGATCCTGGTTGGCGTGTGGACTCGGCATGTCCTACCAGGACTGGCAGGGGCGGAGCCTTCCCCTGGACCGTAGACTGGGACAGACCTGATGGTGGTGGGGTGGGAGGAGGAGCGTCTAAACGAAAATACCTGAGCAGCAGAGAAGGTGTGTTAGACGGCCGTTTAAAAAGTAGGCGCAGGCAGGTGATTGGTGCAGCGATGAACCAATGAGGGAGTGACACGCCTGAGTCTGAGTCCTCCTGGTAGAACTTGCGCTAAAGCTTACATGTCTCCATGTAGTTATGTGGCAGCCTGATCCAGAGCTCCAGGTGTGGTGCAGGAGAGACGGGGGAAGCCCAGGCAGGGGCAGGGAAGCCCGGAGTCCAGAGAGGACTGCCCTCCATTCAGCCACCATGGTTTATGCAGGAGCTTCTCCTCACGTATCTCTGTTCTGCCCCTCGCTCTGTCCCTCCCTCTCCTTCTCTCCCACGCTCTCTCGCACTCTTCCACACTCCCACACTCTTTCTTTCTTCTCTTTCTTACTGTCTCTCTCCCGTCCCCCTTATATCTGTCTCGATCTTTCTCTCTCCCTCTATCTCCCTCTATCTCTCTATCGCTCTAATATGAATTGCTAATATCTGTGGATCATGTTTCTGCCTGGAGCTGCAGCAGAGGAGACACGAAAGAAAGGTGGGGGGAGAGAGAGGTGCAAAAATAATGGGGGGGAGGGGGGGGGGGGGGGGGGGGGGGGACATACGAGAGGAGGGGAGAGAGGAGAAGGGGGGGGGGGGGGGGGAGGGTGGAGGTGGAGGGAGAAAGAGAAGAGAGGAGGGGGATGCAATACCAGCTAGAGGAGGCAGGAGAGATGAAGGAAGAGAGAGGGGGGGGGGGGGGGGGTGAGAGGAGAGGGTGGCACAAGAGAGAGGAGGGCAGAAGAGGGGAAGGCAAGAGAAAGGAGAGAGGGAGAGAAGAGGATGGCATAAAATTGGAGGAGGTAAGGGACAGTGGAGAACGGTGGTGTGACAGAGGAGGTGAAAAATGGAGAGGAGAGAGAGAGAAGAGGGAGAGAGAGAGAGAGAGAGAGAGAGGGAGAGGAGAAGAGAGAATGATGGTAAACAGGGAGAATAATCTAGAAAAAAACATCCATAAATCCTCCAATTTAGAGCCTTCCTCTATCCTCCTCTTCCTCTCTGATCTAAGTGTGTGTGTGTTTAAGCTGATTAGTGCTATGGTGGGGGTGATGAGGGAGGGGGAGGGGGGTGATGAGGGAGGGTGAGGGAGGGTGATGAGAGAGGAGGGAGGGTCACAACTGTTCTCTGGCGTCGCAGTGGTGGAACATAGAGGGAAAATAGAGTCCAGTAGGGAAGGGTTATACAGGTAGGGGTTAGACAGCAGGTAGGTTAGACATGTAGGGGTTAGACATGTAGGGGTTAGACAGGTAGGGGTTAGACAGGTAGGGGTTAGACAGGTAGGGGTTAGGGCCTCTTGCTCAAACACCCGAACCTCTCCACTATCCTTGCCCACAGATTGGTTGGAAGCAATGATTGTGCTGAACAAAGCAACATGATTGGTCAATTGATTTGGTCTCTCTCTCTGTCTCTCTCTCTCTGTCTCTCTCTCTCTGTCTCTCTCTGTCTCTGTCTCTCTGTCTCTGTCTCTGTCTCTGTCTCTCTCTCTCTCTCTCTCTCTCTCTAATGCAGACTGCGGCAGAACCATCCTCTGGGCTGTGACCACACACAAATGCATTTTATGTGTGTGTGTCCCAGAGAGGGCAGATTAAGTAAAGGTACTAAGTGCCTCGGGGTGGAGAGACACTGGAGAAGAGACAGAGGGATGGAGTGATGGGAGGAGGAGTGACAGAGTGATGGGAGGAGGAGTGACAGAGTGATGGGAGGAGGAGTGATAGAGTGATGGGAGGAGGAGTGACAGAGTGATGGGAGGAGAAGTGATAGCGTGATGGGAGGAGGATTGACAGAGTGATCGGAGGAGTGACAGAGTGATGGAAGGAGGAGTAACAATGTGATGGGAGGAGTGACAGTGATGGGAGGAGAAGTGACAGAGTGATGGGAGGAGGAGTGACGAGTGATTGGAGGAGTGACAGAGTGATGGAAGAAGGAGTGACAGTGATGGGAGGAGGAGTGACAGAGTGATGGGAGGAGGAGTGACAGAGTGATAGAAGGAGTGACAGGGTGATGGAAGAGTGACAGTGATGGGAGGAGGAGTGACAGAGTGATGGGAGGAGAAGTGATAGAGTGATGGGAGGAGTGACAGAGTGATGGAAGGATGAGTGACAACGTGATGGGAGGAGTGACAGAGTGATTGGAGGAGTGACAGATTGATGGAAGGAGGAGTGACAGAGTGATGGGAGGAGGAGTGACAGGGTGATGGAAGAGTGACAGTGATGGGAGGAGGAGTGACAGTAATGGGAGGAGGAGTGACAGAGTGATGGAAGGATGAGTGACAACGTGATGGGAGGAGTGACAGAGTGATTGGAGGAGTGACAGATTGATGGAAGGAGGAGTGACAGAGTGATGGGAGGAGGAGTGACAGGGTGATGGAAGAGTGACAGTGATGGGAGGAGGAGTGACAGTAATGGGAGGAGGAGTGACAGAGTGATGGGAGGAGGAGTGACAACGTGATGGGAGGAGTGACAGAGTGATGGGAGGAGAAGTGACAGAGTGATTGGAGGAGTGACAGAGTGATGGGAGGAAGAGTGACAGTAATGGGAGGAGTGAGAGAGTGATGGGAGGAGGAGTGACAGAGTGATAGGAGGAGTGACAGGGTGATGGAAGAGTGACAGTGATGGGAGGAGGAGTGACAGTAATGGGAGGAGGAGTGACAGAGTGATGGGAGGAGGATTGACAGAGTGATGGGAGGAGGAGTGACAGAGTGATGGGAGGAGGAGTGACAGAGTAATGGGAGGAGTGACAGAGTGATGGGTGGAGTGACAGAGTGATGGAATGAGGAGTGACAGAGTGATGGGTGGAGTGGGAAGGAGGAGTGCAGCTGTAGATTTCGATTGCAGTAGTTGCTCTTCTCTTGCCGCATTTAGTTTTTTTCTACTCCTCCTCGTTCTGCTGAGTCATGTTCCTCCTCCTGCTGTCTGTCACCGTCTGCTTGCCGTAGCCCACTGACCTCGCAACACACAACAAAGCTCAGCTCTGAACATGATGAACGACACAACTTTCAAACTCAGCCCAACACGCATCATCTCCTGCAGCACCGCCTGCGTCTGTCCGGTTAAACGTGACAAATGAATAATGTTCAAACTTTCGTATTTCTTCTCACAGTGTCTACTACAACTTTATTTTGACTGATTTATACTCCAAATATTCCACTTTCTCTCTCCTTCTCTCCTCTCATTTCCTCTTTTCTCTCTTCCTTTCATTCAATCCTCTCTTCTCCCCCTCTCCTCCTCTATTTCTTTCTCATTCCCTCCTTTCCTACTCTCATTTTTCTTTCTCTTCTCTCCCCTGCTCCCTCATCTCTCCTCCCTCTTCTCTCCTCCTCTGTCTCTCATCTCTCTCTCTCTCTCTCTCTCTCTCTCTCTCTCTCTCTCTCTCTCTCTCTCTCTCTCTCTCTCTCTCTCTCTCTCTCTCTCTCTCTCTCTCTCTCTCTCTCTCTCTCTCTCTCTCTCTCTCTCTCTCTCTCTCTCTCTCTCTCGCTCTCCCTCTCTCTCTCTTTCTCTGTTCTGCTGCTTGATCATAGCTCCTTGTCTGTTTAAATCCTCCCTTGCTTCTACACCTAGCGTCACTCACACACACACACACACACACACACATGCACAGGCATACACACATATGGGCACCTATAAGCTTGTGCCCACCGACTGTCATATACACATTCACAGACACATAGAAACACACACACACACGTAAACACCTACATATGTCACGTACAAATCATAATCTTTGTTATAGTGGAATCTTTGATGTTTAATGGCAACACACACACACACACATTCACACACACACACACACACACACACACACAAACACACACACACACACACACACACACACAGTCACACACACCCGCTGGCATATGTAGCAGCATACTGTTCAAAGCGCGTCATTAAAACAGACCTCTGACGCTTCACAGCCGAGGAGAAGACAAACACGGTGCCGGCAGGGGGCGGGGCTTGTGGTGTGAGTCACTTCCTCCTATTTTTAGAAGATGTCACTCATTTCGTACGATGCTGATGATAGCCTGTTGTTCCAAGGTGACCACATTTCTGAAATTAAAAACAGGAACATTTGTAGTTTGGCAGTCCATATATCAACAAAACATCTGCTGTTATTATTTCTGAAATTAGAAAAAGGGACATTTTTACCTTTTGCTTAATCTTATCTTATGGTTAATGTAGTACTGTAGTAAACCATTGGGCAAATGGTTTACTATTATGTGCTTTAAGCTTTGGTAAAGCAGCCAAAATCAATCCGAAGTAGGAATAGGGAAACAATCTTTATTGTATTGATTGCCTATTGTTTATGATCGGTTCTATATTGTATTGATTACCTATTGTTTATGATCGGTTCAATATAGAACCGATCATAAACAATAGGTAATCGATACAATATACTATATTGTATATAGTATATTGATACAATATACTATATTGTATCGATTACCTATTGTTTATGATCGGTTCTATATTTTATTGATTGCCTATTTATGATCGGTTCTATATTGTATTGATAGCCTATTGTTTATGATCGGTTCTATATTGTATTGATAGTCTATTGTTTATGATCGGTTCTATAATGTATTGATAGTCTATTGTTTATGATTGGTAACGCTGCTTATGGTATACGTCGATAGATAGACCCCCGTGTAGTGAGGTCGTGTCACAGCCTGTCAGATAGACACGATACTAATTACCAACTGTCTCAAAATTAATATTCATGAGAAAGCTACAACCTTTACCATTTAAACATCTATTCACATATTTAAAAAATCCTATTTATTTTAAACCTGGACATTTCTGGGGACAGGCCTCCAGAAACGGGGGCTGTCCCTGGAAAACAGGGATGTCTGGTCACCCTTGCCAAGTCTTTGGTTGTTCCTATGCTAATCTGTTGCTCTGGTCTTGGCTGTGGTCATGATGCTTTAATGGTTGTTAATATCAGATGGGGAATAGGTTGATGCAGAAGCACACTGAGGGGGATCATAGCAGTTAACGTACAAGTTAATTTTCCAGGCGATTAATCCAACCAATGTTAGACAGCGTTGCAACGTTTTTAATAAACTCTTTTAATAAAACCTTACCTCAGCACCTTTGATGACTTGAACCTCTCTGGGTAATGGATCCCAGGTGGCAGGACTGGAAGAATTGGATCATACCATATGAGCATGGTCTGTATCAACACATGAGTTGAGCCTACCTGACATAATGCTCACAATGAATGAGTTAAATGAAGCCAGCAGAGCTTGTAATGGGCCTGCAGCACGTAGCGGTTATGCCTGGCACACACTCCACCATTTTTCTAATTTAGAAAACGTGAGCGAGACCACACACCTCACGATAGATGAAGATACATTTAACTGTTTTGGTCGCGTGTGTGTGGAAGGCAACGATTTTGCCAAAACAGCACACCACCCACTAACCGACTCGGGGCTTTGCAGACCCAGCAATGTACCCAGCAATACTAGGAGACCACAGAATGTATGGCTATGGATCTGGGGAAGTACAAATCGGTTCTTTGTCAGTAATTGTTTTGGCCCCTGGACTGCACAGTGTACAGAGTTCAGTATATAACTGAGAGAGCAAGAAGTTGAATTAGTCTTTCCATTTAAGAGTGCGTGGGGGGGGGGGGGGCTGGAGGGGATTCATTCATTCATTTATTGTTTATTTATTCTGAGACGCTTACAGTATGTGTGCCAGAGTCTTCATCGTTAACATATGCATCTAGGGCGAGATCCGTAGGCATCCTATATCCATAGGCATCCTAGAGCGAGATGATCTATAACCCCTACTTAATGGCACGTATCTGAATTCACTGCTTTGGATTAAATTGCCTGCTAGATAGTAGATAGTGTGTACACATTATGTGTATATTATTAAGCTTAACATGCTGTAGGCACTGCTAGGCATTCTGGGAGGCATGAGTCAATGGAGTGCTTGTTGGGTTGCTAACAGCCGTTCATTTCTCAACTGCTTTGCTTTGATATACTTTTTTTTCCAAGCCTAACTTTTTGTTACATTATTGGACAATCATTCATTTGGATTGGATTTGGATTGCATGCTCACCTGAACAATCATTCTTCACTAATAACCACACAACTTTACTTCCTTCATCCTTCACTCACCTGCACAAGGTACTTCATTCATCCTTAACATTTACTGCGTGGCTAGTCAACAAAGTGTACGTATCCATGGCGATGGTTGTATGATCTGATTGGTGGACAATACATTTGTGTATGATCAGCCATCACATGTCCCTCCGTCCTGCGTTAGACATGTTGTCGTCTGTAATGTTGTGCGTCTCCCAGAGTGTAACCATGGCGCTGTCGCACCGGAGCGCTACGTAACCGTGACAACAGATGTGTGTCGGGAGGGAGGGATGTCGTGGTAAAATGCCTGCTGACAGCAGGCTGGTTACCTCCTGCTCCGTGATGATGCCTACATACCATAAATTATCACATCCCATTTTGCATTAAATATGAATGTTTCCCAAGTGAGCCATGATATCTAGGCCACAGCTTCAGTATTCACGCTGTGTTCATATATATTTATATATACACCACTATATACACCACTAAAATTCACTAGAGAGGAGCGAAAAATAGAATCAGAAGTATATGTATGGTAATTCATTAAAAAAAAAGAGGTTTCACAAGCAATTTTTTTTTCACCCTGCTGTGCTCTGCTTACCAGAAGATAGAAATGCTGCTGTTTTCCTGGGTCAATGTGCAGGTACCTGGTCTATATTTCAGCAGCAGTATTTTCCTTTTTCAACATTATTTGATTACTATTTCGTGTGTGTTTGTGTGTGTGTGCGCACAGGTTCCAAACCAGTAACCTGCAGGGTCTGGTTCTGTTCTGTGATTGGTTGATCTCCGGTGCGGTTCACTAACCCTTAAAGACAGCACATTGCCGTGGAGGTGTGTGTGTGTGTGTATGTGTGTTTTTTATCTGTGTGTGTTTTTACATGCATGCTTTCTCTTTGTGGCAGACCTCCCGCCCTTACTATATTTGGCTCTGCCGTGTGTGAGTGTGCATGTTTCTGTCTGTGTGTGCGTGCGTGTGTGTGTGTGCGCGTGTGTGTGTGCGCATGTGCGTGCGTATTATGCTTCCTTAAACACACCCCCGCACAAACACACACACTTATTTGATGGTTTTATTGAGTAGAGCTGGGGTCGATGAGATGTCTGAGTGGCTCCATCTCTCACACCAGCTCCTCTCTCTCTGTCTCTGTCTCTCTCTCTGTCTCTCTGTCTCGCTGTCTGTCTCTCAACCAGTGTTGCCTGATGATTATGTGGTCTCAGAAGATTGCTGACTTAGAAGCCATAGATATTTGATGGTACTTTGAATTTTATTCAAGTCCTTTATAATTTAGATCCTGTAGATACAAAAAGACTGTCTAATGATTTGTTGCCACGGGCAAACTGCTACTAACCACTTAGCACAAAAATATAATACGTTTACGTTGCAAGAACTTTCAGACCCAAAAATGGCTAGAAACTGTCTTTCTCTCTTCTCTGTTCTCTCTATTCATATCTTGCTTCCACACACACCTACTGACCTACTTTATTAAAGATAGCACCAACCACAGGCGCTCTGCAGGTTCCTCAGGATCAGTTAGGAGTTCTTGCTCAAGGCTTCCTTACCAGCAACAGCTCAGCCTGTTCTTTGTAATGCACTGAGGCAGGCTATGCTACGCTACGCTACACTTATCCACTTCTCAAGCCCCTAGGGGTTGTTAGCTGATGCTCTCTTCCATACTGTATGCCTCCTGGCGTCTCTTCCGCTTTCCTGAGCTGTGAACTGTGAACTGTGTGTAAAAAAGTGATTGGAGTTAACGAGCACTGTAGCAATTTGCATACCTCCGTACTTACACTCGCTACTTTGAGCGCATACGTGCGTTCACACTGACAAGCGGACGGTGAACTCGTAACGGTCGACCCTCACCCTCAACGGTCGCCATCTTGGCTACGTAGCGGGAGGGGAGGGACCACCGACATTTGTGAAAACGGCTGAATTAAATGGCTGAATTAAAAGAAGGTTCATTTTGATCTTTTAATAGAGCCAGCAGGTATTTTGGCAGTCAAATATTGGCGATGTTGTTCCACAGTGCACGGCGGCCGTGTCCGATTTGAGACAACGATACGCCGTCGAAATTCACACACGATGCAATTAAGTACGTAGTGTACACAGTGTACTTACATGGAAGGTCCTTTAAGGTCGACCCCCCTCTTGCCCAGTCTGATGAATGGATCCAGCTCTCGTTATGCAAATAAAATTGTCGGCCAATTAATTGTTAACAGCCCCCCCCCCCCCCACCCCACACCCGCTAATAGCCCCCCTGTCTCGCAGCCCGCCACCATAATGGAGAATCATTCGCGAGCCGCTGACAACCTACTTGTAACTATCGGCGAGATAATGTGGGTGCGTGTGTGTGTGTGTGTGTGTGTGTGTCTGTATTTCCACGCACGTGATGGGAGTGTGCATGTGGACCTTTGTGAAGGTAGGCAAGTAGGAGTGTGTTTCACTTTCACTACATGTGTGTATGTGTGTGTGAAGAGGTCATCACCACACAGCGATGCCAAAGCCATCCACCGGACCGGTATACCGGATTTTACCACTAGGCGGCGCTTGACTCGGCAGCCGCTCCGGAGTTGGTGGCGGTTATGCAACTACACTGTGCTTCACTGAATAAGAAGAAGAGAGTGTAGCGATCAACCATCCAAGGGCGTAGATTTGCGTGGGGACCGAAGGACATGTCCCCACCAATATTCAATAACGACTGAAATGTCCCCACCAATATTGAGGCAAACGGAAAAAAGCGCCTTGCGCGTTACACAAAGGGTTAAATAAATTTCGACGTCCGTAATCTAGGTACCGCCTCCAAAAATACGTCTTGAGGGTCTGGTCTGGTCAGGTCTGTTTTTTTATTGGCTTAGCTCCCTGTATCAAACTATATAGGCTACTCCCCCTCAACACTGCCTGTATACTGACGATTCCCAATACCTTAGAGGCGCGTTCACTAAACCTTACCACTGTAGGCCTACTTTAGCCAATCGGTAATAGGGTAGGGGCTGGTCTTGGGTTTTGGCCAATCAGATTAATTCAGCAGTCACTCCACGTGCGAATGTGATGGATACAATTCTAAATGTACGTGTCCGATTTTAATAAAAAATGGATGTCTCCTTGTTCATGCCCTTTAGTCAATGGTAAGGCTACTAATCAATTCCTAGTTACTTTTGAGTATTATATTGCCACCGACTGACCTTTCTTGGTAGAGCTGTAGTATCCGTAGTCTCAGTAGCCTATGCTATACAAGCAATACGTATGCTAAGTGACTGAACAAGCCTACCAGGCTCAGGGTCCCAAGAGCTCTGGTGCTTTACATAAAGATGCCACTGTGATATAGGCTTGTATTGGGTTTGTGCATGTCATGTGTGAATAATGTCCATTTATATCCAAAAAAAGTAATCAGAATTGCCAGATAATTACGTTGTTATATCTTGGCTTAGGGGGTAGGGTTAACCCCCCCCCCCCTTTTTTTTTTTTTTTTACTATCACCCCTGTAGTAGTGTCCCCACCAAAGCTCAGACCAAACCTACGCCCTTGCAACCATCCACAACTCAGTGACACGTCGTGTTTTTTTATTTCCCACAACAACCATTCAACTTCTAAAGTTTAAACTTCGTAAAGTATAGACTTCGACCCAGCGCAACTTGAGAAACTGTTTACACGTCGCCTCATCTCTTCTCCCGGCGGACCTCTTTCATCGGCTTCAAATCCAAAATGTCGCCACACTGGCGCAGTGTTAGTTTTCTTTGAGACTAAATCTGCCATGTCTCGTCTTGTCAACAAACACCCCCCCCCCCCCCCCCACACACACACACACACACACACATCTCTACCGACATTTGATGTCCTTCATGTTGGCAGTCACGTTGTCATATTGAATATTACTAACACAATACAAGTTGGATCTAGGCTACTTTTTCATCTGACGGAAAGTCCAATAATGACAAATGCCGGCTCAGTCGGTTTAGGCTCGTACGCCGGCCTGGAAATCGAAGCCACCCTTAGTGGATGCATTGTGTTGTGGTCTCCCGGTGGGAGTCAGGGGGGTCGCGTTATCTCCTCCATTCACGTGTCGCGTATGGGCTCTGTGGAGCGCGTTATTCCCTCTGAGTGGGGTTTGTTGTTATCGTTGTGTTTCTGCGGCGGTGGTTGAAACGCACCACAATGCGGGCTGGTCATGGGAAAACTGGAGCGCTTGTGTGTGTGTGGAGAGAGAGAGAGAGAGAGAGAGAGAGAGAGAGAGAGAGAGAGAGAGAGAGAGAGTGAGAGAGATGGAGAAAGCCAGCAGGTTACCCGGCTAAAGATTAAGCTCTCTTCTGCCTGTCCGTCTGTCCGGCCTCTGTGACACGCCGGCTAACCGGTCGGAAGCAGAGATTCGACTCAACGCGACACAAAAATCCCACTCGACTCGTTCACCCCGCCGGACCTCGCTCCACCGGTGAGCTCGACAAACGCAACGCCCCACCCAGGGGACACGCACGCTGCCCCGCCGCGGCTCAAGCGAACGCACCTCACAGCAAACACACCCGTCGCCTCGCCCGCTTCCCTTCCCCCGGTGCGCGCATCGCAGGAGCGGGTACAAACAACATTTCAAACCGCGGATGTTAGCGATAGTGACGTTAAAAGGAAGACGAAGCGGCGAACAAAGTGAACATCTAGTAGACCGCTGGGGAATCTCAGCTCTCTGAGATGAAAAGCGGAGGGTAGGGGGGGGAGTAAACGGGCGGTTGCAGGAGGGGGGATAACTTGTTATGGCTGGCGGTTACTCCCCCTGCCCAGAGAGCACCCTAGGGAGAGAGGAGAGGGCGATGATGACTAGGTGACTCATTTTTTAGCAAGTAATGCAATTAGTTGCCATGGAGCCCTGGCTTGTTTGAAATAGTTTTAGCATTTCTTGCGTGGCTTCTCTCTGAAGGGTCGCATCGTATTTATACAACATCATAAGTGTAATGAGTTTTAGAGCGACTGGGCGTATTTATGCAACATTATAAGAGTAATGAGTTTTAGAGCGACTGGGCGTATTTATGCAACATTATAAGAGTAATGAGTTTTAGAGCGACTGGGCGTATTTATACAACATTATAAGAGTAGTGAGTTTTAGAGTGACTGGGCGTATTTATACAGCATCTTAAGAGTAGTTAGTTTTAGAGTGACTGGGCGTATTTATACAGCATCTTAAGAGTAGTTAGTTTTAGAGAGGCTGGATGTATTTATACAAAAGCACAAGCATGCGGTGAGTTTGGAGGGATTTTGAATAAGCTGTTGCTCTGATGAGCGCGTTGAGCCCTGTCGTATGACCGTGGCGCAAAAGAGGGGCTAGTGGATAATCCAGTGGTCTGGCTGGTGGACTCCCGGTCAAAAGGTTCAGGTTTCGAACCCCAATGTCCTCAGTCTGCCTCTAGGCCTCCTAGCGCAAGATGACCCCTGACCCCTACCGGCTCCTTAATGACATGGATCTGAATTCACAGTAAGTTGCTTTAGATAAAAGCTAAATGACTAAATAGTAAATAGATTTAAATCTGTTTGCTTTGTAACCGCTTTCTCCCGCTTGCTCAAGAGAGTCAAAGGGATGTTTATGAGACGGACAGACGAGGGCTGCGGGCTCACACAGGTCCTCGCAGGGCTGTCACAACGTGTTTCTGTGAAACACGTGTTTGAACAACCGGGGGTGCAGAGCAGCGTTTCCGAACGTCTCCTGTCTCTAGTTCCCAACACCACATACGTTTTCCCCTTATCCCCTAGGGTGCGATTACCCCTGGTTGGGAATCCATGACATAATCCAGCAACATGATTAGTCACTGTGGCTGTGATGTTTTCCCCCTCCTGAAGGTCTTGGAAGTTCATGTCTGAAATCTATTGATTCAGCGAGTTCCCCTTGGCGCTTCATTCGTTTGTTTTCTTCTTCTCTCTCGTCTGTCGCTGGGATTCGACTGCTCACCCGCTGGGCGTCTGCCTGTCTGTCTGTCTGGCGGTGGTGTCTAGGAGTGTCTGTCAGTGTGTAGTACGTCCGTCTCTACGTCAGTTACCCCGCAGGTTCTCTCCATGGTGAACAGCTGGTCTGTTTTCTTTAGATCTTATAAGACATTTCTCTTCCTCTGTGTGTGTGTGTGTGTGTGTGTGTGTTGGCGTCTGTCTTCATTATTTTGGTGTCTTAGAGAGTTTGGTGTTCTCTCTTTCTTCTGCTGAATTGAAATGTATTCGTTTTGTATCTCAATGAGAGATGTAAAGTAAAACGAGGAAGAAAAGGAAGGCAAAAGTAAGAGTGGTGGAGAGAGAACAGTGTGTGTGGGTGTTTGTGTGTGTGTGTGTGTGTGTGTGCATGGCCGAGCTGTCTCTCTTTGTTAGTGTGTGTGTGTGTGTGTGTGTGTGTGTTTGTCAGGTGAAATCGTCACAGCCAGACTGCCCCCACACCTCTTCATTAAATAATATCACACATACACAGACACACACACACACACATATACACTCCCATCTGTCACCCTGGGTCTGCGCTTGAGGTGAACACCACATTAGGTTTGGAGCAGCACCCTGCTGCTCGTGTCATGTGACAGCAGCGCTGGAGTCCTGCTGCAGCGGCCATGACTTCTGCAGTACGTGTGCGTTCACGAGCTACAACACCGCCGGTCCATTTTTAAGGTCCTTTTGCATCAGGTTGTGCTATTTTGTTGTGCGTTTGTTTTTTTTCTGCACTATATATGCAAATAAAGAAAAAAAACATTTAGTTAGATAGCTAAAAGTCAAACGTTTCCCACGCTGGCGTATGCCAAGGAAAAAACGCTAGATCGCAAAAGTAAACAGTTCCAACGTGAATGATGTGCCTGCTGAGGGCTAAGCGGTGAATCATTACTTCTTGTCTATGTAATGTCTTCACTCCGCTACTCTCTTGGCAGACGGTTGTACTCCCCACCGGGACCAGGGGACACGCCATCAGAACCAGCGCACCAAACACCACTAGACTTCAATTCATTTCATTTCATTTGAAGGACGCCGTCGGAGGCAAATCTCATTACCGTCCACGATGTCATCGGAGAACCAAACCCGTGTTTACACCAGAGGGGTACACGGAAATACGGAGACTTGGGTTATGTAAATGAATGAAAAAAAAGAAAAGCAAAAGACGAACATAATGAAAGAAGCAGAGCGATGGGAAGAAAGAAAAGTAGAGAGAAAGGGCAAGCGGGGAAAACATAGAGAGGGAGAAAGAAATGGCAGTAAACCAATAGAAAGAAGGAAAAGGATAGAAAGAAAGTAAGAGTACTTAGTAAGAGTAAGAGTAAAACAGAAGCTGTTGATTAGTGAACAGAGGTAGCACTAAGTAGTATTCAAGCCTTATTAAAACACATGCTCCTCCAGGGAGCCAGGAGCTGAACGCACTCTCAAGACAGAAGCTAAGTGACTCCACCACGGGCTCCTACAATAATAATACAATCAAAACTTTACTTTAATCTTAGTTTTGTTAACATAATTCTGCTAATTCTATTTATTTAACCTCTTTCTCTACGTGGTTTATTCATTCCTCCGCAGATGCTTCATCACTTGAGTATGGGTGTTATGTTTTCAGGTCAGACTATTGCGCTGGGCTGGTTTTATTCGCTGCATATCTTATTACGGTTATTCATATGCATTTGGCTGCATATGTTAATTGGATGTAGAGGAGAATGAATTAATGGCCGGGGAGACTGGCACGGTTTCAGGGTGAGGTGGACCTCCTGGTCTCTCGTGGACCAGATCCTCCCTGAGCAGCTGGGAATGAGGAGCAGCATGTATGAACTAGTTTACACACCACATCGTTACTCAGGTTCAGACATTAGCCACTATGGAGTGTATCTTTAATCTGGTTTAGTGGTTGGGTGACTGCAGACTGATGAAGCACTTTCTACTGCAGTTTTGTTGCCCAAAAAGCAAGTTTTTGATTTATGCTAGGATAGTGTAGTGGTTAAGGTGTTTGGCTCCCAGCCAAAAGGGTCTTGGTTTAATACCCCAATGTCCACATCCTATACTGTAGGCATCCTAGAGCAAAGTGCCCCCTAACCCCTACCTGCTTCTTAATGACATGCATCTGGATTCTCTAAGTCTCTCTGGATAAACGTGTCTCCTAAATAGTTAAACAGTAACATTTTTCTTTAGACAACACCCAGTGTGCAGTGCATATTTAAACTGGTTAAGACATCAGTAAGTCTTTAAACTTTAAATGTTCATGCTCATCTCAGTCCTGTAGTGTAACTCTAAACCAGTTTGGACGTCGCTAACCCAGCTCTGCAGTGCGTATTTTGTACAGCTAACTCCTCCATGTTGGCAACAACTGTCCCCAAACTGTCTTCCTCCCCCTGACTTATTCAAGCTCTGTCTCTTCCAGCTCCTCTTTCATCCTATCTCTGGCTTTTCCCTTTTTTTCCTCATTTCTCTCCATCGTATTGCTCTAGTTGAATGTGAAGAGGATGCTTCACTGTCAAAAACAAAGTGCCTTGCTCAGGCAAACACGTTGACTCTGGAACACATCAAGAGAAAGATGTAATATGAATTTGTTTTTACCAAATCATCTCGATGTAAGAAAACGGCCTCCCCTCAGAGCACTCACACAGGAAGGCTGCAGGATGCTGCTCTAGTAATCTTTAAAGGGCAACCTGAGCTGTGTAGCAACACCACAGGGACGCCACTCAACATACGTTATGGGATGTAATTAGCTGTTTCTGATTGGGTCGATTTAGTGCCCGTCAAATTACTGACATCCTCCCGGGTACCAATTTCAGCCAATCAGAAACAGCGATTACATTATGCGTTGTTCCAGCAGAGATTGTTCTGTCCCTCTTGTGCTTTAGTGTTCAGTTCCTCTTCAGTGTACAAAACTGCCCAGAATAAATGTTTTGCTATATATAGACTGTGCCTGTAGACAGGCTAATAGGGCAGATGGGAGCTGGTTGGTTGACACCGGCTGTCAATCGTGTGTATTCTTGCTATTTTTCACTGTCAGCAACCAATCAGCTGTCAGCTATGATTAATGGCCAATGAGGGGGCTTAGGTGAGAGATAAATGTGTCCAGGTTTTAATTTACATTTCCATTTGAATTCCATTAAACAGCTTTGAAGATACCGATGAAAGGTTTTTTACTGTTAAATATCCTGCTGAATATATTATTTAAGGCCCTGTGTTTTTTGTCTTAAAAAAAGCGCTACTTGTCGAAAGGTAATTTAGAAATTAGAGAGAAAATGGATTTGTTAAAGCTAAAGTCTTCTCTTTTAAATGGGCCGGACGTGAGAAGTTCTGATTGGTGGGCCCTTAAAAAGTAATGTTTTTTGAAAAAAAACAAAATACTATTACTAAATACCATTTCTGGAAAAACATTCGCCCAAATCCTTAAAACCACGAGCTACGCACGTCCATAACTGGGTGTTCAACGTCGCCTAGCAACAGTTGGGGATTCTACAATTAGCTTCTTATTATTTCTCCTGAGATCGAGTGCGATCTGTTTTCCACCGTATTTCCACCGCCAAAACTATACAAGGTTGTCCTGTACTTAGGTTAGTATCTAATGATCCTATTTTGAGAAGGTGATACTTACAAGTTTTCATAGTTTAGGACGTGCGTTCCTACCTTTACAGAAATGTCTGGCTGGAGTTTTCTTGCTCGGATATATTTAGACGTGACATCTTTTTGCTGTTTTTCTGCAAGGGAATGGATATATTTTTGAGCCAAACTCAAGCTTTTGTTAATTGTGTCTTGGGGGCATTTGAAAGTTGCATGGGCTTGGATCAGACGAACAAACAAAATGGTCACTCGGATGTTTCAGTCCCAGTTGAAAGGTTTGAGTTCAAACCCCTGGTGTCTGCTGCCTTCCTGTACTTCTCGAGTCAGTAAGTCTCGACAGAATAATTAGAAATGGATCACGTTTTACTTATTTTAGGTTGTATCAGAATCAGAATCCACTTTTATTGTCCTTGCGCAAGTACAACAAAATGTGATCTTTGCATTCAACCCATCGCTAGCACACTAGGAGCAGTGGGCAGCCACTGTGCAGCGCCTGGGGACCGACTCCGGGTCTACTGCCCAGTGCCTTATGCTCAAGGGCACCGGCAGGAGTATTAACCTAACATGGATGTTTTTAGTGGTTATGTTTTTAGTGGTTAGGCTTCCTATTGAATTTGGAAATTTTATTTTGGGGACTTGTGCTGGCAGTAAATTGTGTCTCCATTAAAAGGATTGTCTCGGGTACTTGTGGATTTCAGGTTGTGTTCTTGACTGGCCATAATCTCTCCGGAGTCCCGGTTGATTAAGCTGCGAGGACGACCTCCATCGACCAGATACACTTTAAACTGTTACATTAACCTTCTGGATAAATGAACGGCAGCATGACGGGCACCATTTCTCTCGCCGTGCAAGTCGAGCCGTAGCCCTTAGTCTCGTTTCATTTGGTTTTACTTTTGGGTTTTATCTGTGATGGGTGGGATGGGGTAATGCAGGGTGTGGAGTGTTCTGGTTATTCAATCCAAGACGACGGCATTCATGAACCGAAGTTTAATGAGCCGTCTTCATCGAGCCGTAAGACTTCTTCACTGCTGTTCAGCTTTCACCGCCCTCCTCTCATTTTTCCTATTAGGATTCTGCTGCAAGTGGTTTGATGCCGTCTCCTGGGGACCTGTGAATGTCACAAGAAGGGGTGAAGCCAAAGACAAAGGCCTCTGTGTTGAGTGAAAGGGGGCTTAAAAGGAAAGGAACGTTAAGTGAAGAAGAGATGAAATAAGAAAAGGTCACTGAGACGGGAAGCCTTTCTCGTGTCGACTAATTAATGCAACACTGAGAAAGGAGAAGCAATGTGTTTTATCTCACTCGTCTTCTTGATGAATACCTGTACAGTTGTATTGGTGGATTTTGATGCTCCAGTGAATTACCATTAACATTAGCATAAAAGCCATTAAAAGGGAGAATGGTTTGAGTTCCCTTTAAAAGAAAAAATTTGCCATTGACTGTGAAGGGCAGTCATTCACCTGATATTTCTTGAAATTCTTCTTCATTCATTTTCTTCTTCCCCCATCAGTCAAGATGGGGAGTTTGGTCTATTCAAATGATTCTAAACGTTTTAATGACAACAATGTACCAGACTTGTATGTGTGTTTCTCTTCTCTGCCACCATTTTTATACATTATAGACGACTGCATACGCAACAGCAATACATTGAAAAGCTATTACCTCAAAAATGGTACAGAATATGGACTTTTTTAATATGACAATCTTAAGGATTAGCACTTCAAGGCCTTGACCGCCCGGCTGCCCGTTTGATCCATAAGCGCAGAGTGTAGAAAATCCAGCTATGAAAAATTGATGGGGTTGAACGAAACTGCATCTATAATTCAAGGCCTTTGGGCAAGGACCTAAATGTGAGGTCATGGCCGTGTCAGAGGGTTAAAGGTTATGGGTGGGGTGAAGGTCACCAGCAGATCACCCCGGGAACTCGATGAAACCGCCATCACTAATCCTGCTCTGAGGCAGACAGACATGTAGAACAGATTAGAGACTCAAAGATGGCATGCTGGTGAATCTTAAACATGGCTGTATTTAGTGTGTGATCAGTATTGTTTTAATGTATGGACAGAAGGAAATAATAGAGATGGGGCGAGAACGGAGAGAGAGGATGGGAGAAGGAAGAGAGATTGGGAGAGGGAGAGAGTAGATGGTGCAAGAGAGAAAGGTAGAGGTGGTGGGAGATGGAGAGGAGGAAAGAACGGGGGACAGTGGAAGGGAGAGGGATGAAGGGAGGGAGATGGGGGGTGGCGGAGAGGGAGAGACTTGGGGGAGGACAGTTGGAGATGAGAAAGAGAGAGAGAGAAAGACAGAAGAATTGTAACAAACAGTTTTCCGTGGGAGTAATAAAGTGATTTGTTTCTGAATCTGAAAGGAGATGGCGGTAGAAAGGAGGGGTTGGCGAAGGAGTAATGAACACGGAGCAGAGCGGGCGTAGAACCAGGGTCCGTTTAGCCTTCACTAAACGCCATAACAAATGAACACACTTCATTCTCTCTTCTAGCGCTGCTAACTTCATAGGCCTTTTGTTGTTCAGCAGGAAGCGGCATCAGCTCTTCCGCGCAGCCGATATGAAAACATCAAATGGTCGACCATCAAACAGACTTACATTAAAGCATTCAGGAGGCGTATTCCAGCGCCAGCGCATGTGTGTGTGTGTGAGAGAGAGATGAGGATTGTTCACTAAAGACTACTTAGTCATTCAGCAGATGCTTCTTATCCAAGGTGACTTCCATTGAATTCAGATCCACGTCACTATGGAGCAGGTAGGGTTTAGGGCGTACCTGTCACTAAGGAGCAGGTAGGGTTTAGGGCGTACCTGTCGCTAAGGAGCAGGTAGGGTTTAGGGCGTACCTGTCGCTAAGGAGCAGGTAGGGTTTAGGGCGTACCTGTTGCTAAGGAGCAGGTAGGGTTTAGGGCGTACCTGTCACTAAGGAGCAGGTAGGGTTTAGGGCGTACCTGTCACTAAGGAGAAGGTAGGGTTTAGGGCGTACCTGTCACTAAGGAGCAGGTAGGGTTTAGGGTCCCATTTTCCCAGGTTTCTCCCATATTTAACCCTTCTCTCCCGCTGTCCCCCCGTTTACATATTTCCCTGTGAATCTCCCGTATTTTTCAAAAAGAAGAAAAAGGTTGGCAGTAATGTTAATGAGAGGCGTAACCGCCGGGTCGAACACCCAGACCACTGGACTCTTCTGGCCCCTCCTAGGTCCTCCAGTTCCTGCTGGGCTCTTTGATGCAAGCCGATACACACTGATTGCTTCCTTTCGTTAGGCCAACTTCAGAAACCGGTTTTGACAGAAATATCAATATTAGGACTCACTGCTAACCCCTGCTGTGTGTGTGCATGTTATTGTACAAGAATGCAAGAAAGAAAGACCGAATGACAAAAGCAAAGATGACTTTGAGAGGGAGAGAGGGAGAGAGAGAGTTCGGAGAGTGCTGATCGCAGCAGGGTTTAACGTATTGATCGCGTGTCGATGCGTCCTCGAGGTCCAGAGGGCAGAGCTCTACAAATGTAGAGCCCATTTGTAGATCCCACCCCCCCTCTGTTTAACTGACCAATAGAAAGACTTGGCAAGACATCACAAGGGCTGGCGTGAATTAAGTTTGGACCGCTGGTACCGTTGTCGTGATTACGGACCCACATCAGGTCCATTAGGCAGCGGAAGGTTGCTGGTTCCATCCCTCGGTTCCTCTTCGTGTGCTCAAGAGTCCTTGAGCAAGGCACCGCTGTCCGCTTACTGTATGAGTCAGATTAGTATTGACAATCACAGGTTTATATTTCACACACACATGCACTTCATTTCTATTTTACTATTTAGTCAATCAGCAGACGCTATGTGGGGTTCGAACCCAGAACCTTTCGGCTGGGAGTCAAACTCCCTAGCTAATACATTTACCAACCTCCTGGTGGGGCCTCTCCATTCCTCCATCTTCCTCCTTATTCTCTTTGTTCCTCTCTGTTACTCCCTCTTCCTCTCTGTTCCCCTCTGTTACCCCTCTGTTACTCCCTCTTCCTCTCTGTTCCTCTCCGTTCCTCCCCTTTCTCCCCTTATTCTCTCCTCTTTTCTCTCTGAACGACACCCTGCACCTGTTTTTCTCTCTTTAATATGCTCGTTTTATCATGATACTGATAATAAGTTTCATCATGATCCTCTGCCATGTTTTCCCCAGCCTGGACTGAGCTCAGCCAATCAGAGAGGCTCTCCTGTGCTCTCCTAATTATCTATCGCCGGGCAGACGGCAAAAGCCTCTTCACACTGTGCTCCAACAGCTTGTCACGGCGACACACAGAGACTTAAAACAGTGGATATTCCTCAAACTGTAAAGCACCACAAGCAGTCTGCAGACTGTAATAATGCTAATTATAATGTAGTAACAGCAATTTGAGGCATCAAGGGGGATACTTCTGTACAAAATGGGATTTGGCAGTCGGCCAAAGGACATTCAGTTATATTCAGCATTCAGTTATATTGTCATGATATTGGTTTTATTAGGACGGACACCTTGCAGAGATGGATGGATTATGCAGAGGCACTGAATTACATTCATGAACACAAGGATGCGTCTGTCTGTCTGTCTGTCTGTCTGTCTGTCTGTCTGTTGGTCTGTCTTTGTGTCTCCCTGTATGCCTGTCTGCGTGTCTGTCTGCCTGTCTGTTTGTCTGCCTGTCTTTGTGTCGGCCTGTATGCCTGTCTGCGCGTCTGTCTGCCTGTCTTGCCTGTATGAAACAGGAAAACTACATGCAAAAGGGAGGAAGGAAGTGAGGGGAGGGAGTGAGGTGAGGAGGAGAAGGTCTCAATTAAGGTGGAAAGGAAGAAAAAAAGGGGACAGAATATGATGAACGTCAAAAGAGGGAGAAGGAGAGGGGCAGGCGAGGGGTGAACGCTACGAGAGAGGGAGAGAGAGAGAGAAGGGAGAGAGAGAGAGAGAGGAGGGGGGGAGGTTTGCAGAGGGGAGAGAGATGCTGAGTGACTAGAACAGCGGCTGTGTGGGAGGATCAAAGGTTTGTTGGGCTGACTTTTTGTCTCAAAGCTTTTTCATGGAAGTCGAAAGGGGACGTGTGGTGACGGGATTGGAACCAGCAGCCTGGTTCCCCCATGCACCAGGGCCAGGGCAGTGAGCACTAGAACGACAGCGCCACTCATATCGTAATTCGTATTTACTATTTGGTCGAACACTTTTAGCCAAAACGACGAGCAGGGAATACAGATCATACCTGTCAACCCTCCCGCTTTTCCCGGGATTTTCTCGCATTTTACCCATCTCTCCTGGCAAATTTTCCCCTATTTTTAACCTTTCTTATAAAGGGTTTATAAGAACTAATTATAGTGACTTACTTAATAGTTCACCCAATCCTTGTTGCACTGATACTTTAAAGCAAGTGGTTGCCAAGTGGTGATTTTAGGATTCCCTGTATGTACCCTTGTCTAAATGTAAGGGGTATGTGTACCCATGTCTAAATGTAAGGGGTATGTGGACCCTGGTCTAAATGTAATGTATGTGGACAGTGGTAGGGGTGGTGAGACGGCCTGGACAATTTCCCTTATTTTCAAATCCCAATGTTGACAGCTATGATACAGATACATACACAGGTTAGGGGGCATCTTGCTCAGGATGCTTACAGGTAGGATGCAGACATTGGGGATCAAACCCAGAACCTTTCAGCTGGTAACGTGTATATTTAAAGCTGCAGGTACCATGTGTTATTCAGGAGCGAATCAGACAGACCTTTGGGATGTTAATAACTGAATAAAATGGAATTTGTTAAAACCACCGCACACACCAGCAGGCCCACTGATGTAACTATGGGATGTGTTCTGGTTGCCATAGCGTCTCCCAGGGCAATGGGCGCTTTAATTAGAGACACAATGAGGGGATTGAAGTTTGAGCCGAGAGACCTCCCCACCCCCTGTGACACGCATGTACACACACACACACACACACACACACACACACACACACACACACACACACACACACACACACACACTACACTACACATCATGATCTCGTATGTCGGCTGAACTAGGACAACTCTCTCTCTCTCTCTCTCTCTCTCTCTCTCTCTCTCTCTCTCTCTCTCTCTCTCTCTGTCTCTCTCTCCTGTTGTGTTCGCATACTTCACTGTTCACTGTTTTTCTACTTTTTTCTTCTTATTCTGCAGTCCAGGCAGTAGTGTTATATTATACTGCAGTAATGTTGCATTATACTGCAGTAATGTTGTATTATACTGCAGTAATGTTGTATTATACTGCAGTAATGTAGTAGTAGTGTTGTATTATACTGCAGTAATGTTGAATTATACTGCAGTAATGTAGTATTATACTGTAGTAATGTAGTATTTCTGCAGTAATGTTATGTTACTGCAGTAATGTAGTATTATACTGTAGTAATGTAGTATTTCTGCAGTAATGTTGTGTTACTGCAGTACCGTGGTATTGCAGTACTGCAGTAGATTAGATTACCTGCTCCAAAGCCCTCTGCTTGTTGATTTGTTTCTCAGTCCCCTCATTCTCATTCACCCTCCCTCCATTTCTTCTATTTTACTGTTTCCATGTTTCTCTGTCTCTCTCTCTCTGGCTCGCTGCCTCATTCGTCCGTCTCTAATGTAATGACTGTGGAGGGTCGTGTCCTTATGGTGGTGGGGGGCCTGTCCTTATGCTGGGGGCGTGTCCTTGTGGTGGGGGGCATGTCCTTGTGGTTGTGGGTGTGTGTCCTCTCTTGGGAGTGATCATGTGATCATGTTTGGATCCAGAGCCAGCAGGGGACAGAGAGGACACACAGCCCTGATGGATGCCCTGCTCTGCTCTGCTGGCCTCTCAGCCTAAATATGTCCCCTGGTTCTGGTCCCCTGGTTCTAGTCCCCTGGTTCTGAGTATCCTGGGAAGACGAATCTGCAAACTCATGTTTTATTTGCTCACAACCGTTTATCTGATATGGGGTAGGTTTGATATGATGACTGTACAGAGGAGCGCCATTGAGGAATTTTCGTAAACAGCCAAGATGGCTGCTGCTGATGTGAAATGGTCTGTTGAATCTGCACGTTTCATTGCTCTGATTGGTCTATCCAGTTGCGTCCCGAGGCATTTTGGTCTGCACCCGCTGCCCCTTGGAAATCGAAAATGAACTGAGAGGTTCCAGACGTATGCATTTGCAAATTGGTCTGGTGATGCCAGACTAGTGACTCAGAGGAACCAGACCCAGATACCTGCTCAGTGGTCTGGAGAGACACTTTTAGAGCTGCTTAGGGGAAGTTTGAATGTGACTTTGGAGGAAGTTTAGACCGCATCCATCATTTTAACACTCCAGCAGTTTCTCTGCTTCTTACTGCGGGGTTAATAAAGTACATCTTATCTCATCTTATCCGTTGTGTCGTAAATCTAATGGATTACAAAACATTAAATCAAAGGTGGAAAAACAAATGTTTACTTTATCATTTGTTCAAAGATACATCACCTGTTTAGGTTTTATGTGTTTTTTCATTGAGTTGCAAAGAGAGAGAGAACAAAAATGCCCACTCCCTCCCTTTTTCTCCCCATGTCTCCCTCTCTCTCTCTCTCTGTCTCTGTCTCTCTCCCCATGTCTCCCTCTCTCTCTCTCTCTCTGTCGCTATTGCTCTCCCTCTCTCTCTCTCTGTCGCTATCTCTCTCTCTCCCTCTCTCTCACCCTTTCCCTGTCACACTCTCTATCTGTAGTGTATAATTTAATAATGATAACTCAGAGCACCTGTCTCAAACACTTGCTCCGTCTCTCTCTCCCCCTCCAGATGGCCAGGTGTATGCCCTTGGTGGCATGGGTACGGACACGGCTCCCCAGGCGCTGGTCAGGGTGTACGAGGCGGAGAAGGACCAGTGGCAGGCCCTCCCCCCTATGCCCACCCCCCGCTATGGCGCCACGCCCTTCCTCCGCGGGAACAAGATCTACGTGATGGGTGAGGGCACACTCGGCTCGACTCGGCTTCATTTGATTAATTCCTAAATGATGTGTGTTTTGTTGTCTTCTTTTTGTTGTCTTTTTATCGTTGTCTTCTGCTTTGTATTCGTCGCCTTGTTTGATATCTTTGTTTTTATGTCATTTTTTATTGATGTTTATTGATTGCCCTCTTTGCTTGTCTGTAAACTCTTGTTTGCTTATTGCTTTATTGAGCCATTGCCTTTTTATTTCAAGTTTAAGTACTTGTGTTTATTGTGCACATTAAAGCATTTTGTAAACTTTGTTTTTAAAGACTTTGTACAATTACAGTTTATCTTTATTATTTTCTCTATTTACTTATCACCTGTTTTTATCCACTTTATTCGCCAAGACACAGACATATTACAAGACATAAACTGTGTGGGCTGTTTCCAGTGCTGCCTCTAAAAATATTTGAACTTGAAAATGATGAGATTCTTAAGTAAAAATATGGTTTAAACCTGTGGGAATTGGGCCCCCCCCTGCACCAATTTGGCCTCGGTCACCCTGGCCCTCCTTCCCTTGGGGCCGCCCCTGCTGCTGTAGCTGAATCCATGTAGCAGCAGAGATCAGTTACACTTGCCCTTTAGTTGTTGTGGAGCTGATTCCTTCTCTACACGGCATCCTGGGAGTTGTAGTCTGGTTTGACCTCTTCCCCTCTCACCATGTCTGCTAGCACTAAAATAGAGCAAGGAAAGGAAAGATGGAGAAGTTAAAATTAAACAGAGAGATGGAGGGAGGGATTGATGCGGTTTGAATGAAACAGAGATGGAGGGAGGGAAAGATAGAGGGATTTGAATGAAACAGAGATGGAGGGAGGGAAAGATAGAGGGATTTGAATGAAACAGAGATGGAGGGAGGGAAAGATAGAGGGATTTGAATGAAACAGAGACGGAGGGAGGGATAGATGTGGTTTGAATAAAAGAGAGACGGAGAGAGGGAAAGATAGAGGGATTTGAATGAAACGGAGATGGAGAGAGGAAACGATAGTGGGATGTGAATGAAACAGAGATGGAGGGAGGGAAAGATAGAGGGATTTGAATGAAACAGAGAAAGGTAGGTGGAGGGGAAGGAAGGCAGGAGCAGGTTAAGGTGATAGATGCCAGAGAGAAAAACAGAGAGATCAAAATGAAACGGAGGCGGGAGGGAAGAAGGATGGATGGAGGATGCGTCTCTGTCTCGCAGGGGAGAAGAAATTGATGGTGACAAACGAGTGGAAACATGGATCCAAATACCAACAGGAAAACTTTGAGAAACATTTCCCTTATTCTGCAGATATATACTGGTAGCTGTCAGTTTGCCTCCTGTCCAAATCTGAGATGGCTGCTAAAGGATAAAGGTCAGCATCATTAATATAGATTGTGAGGCACATCGTACATTTATAATGAAATGCCATTATCGCTTTTCACTCAACCTTTTACGTAATAGGACTTTGGATTCTTAGTGTTCAGTCTGCCAGCTGTTGTGTTGCTTTTTGTGAATCTTAATCTGAACTAGTGCTGCACGATTATTTTAATCGCAATCGCCAGACGCGATGTCAGCCTGTGCGATTATATACCAGCAAAAGGCTGCGATTTAATTAAATGAAAAATGTGCATGTGTGAACCTGTGACAACCTGTTCTCCGCTTGTGTGCAGTCAGCTCATCTACGCCCATTAATTAATAGATGGCCAATCAGTGTCTGTTTAGGCAGTGAAGCGTGTGCAGTGTATCATCACATGAATGTCCGGTGTGCAGACTTGTAGGTAGAAAAAAAAAAAAGAGTCCACCGGCAATGAGCAGGCTGAGACGCTGATGAACTGGTGGCCATAAACAACTTTAGAAAAATGTTTGAGTTGAGAAATACACATTAAAAAAAAAAAAGTATCAGTAATCTGTGTGCATTACCTTGAGAACCAAGAAGACTCATGATACCATCTGTTCATTATCGCAATCGCAATATGACTTTTTCACTAAATTGTGCAGCACTAATGTGAACACAGGATACATAGTCACATTACACACACACACACACACACACACATAAACATTCATAGCACGCTTAATAAAACAAACCAAATTGCTGTAAACTAAATTACTGGACTCTATGAAGGGAAACTGAATAATGTGATGTTTTCACAACATGCTGTTTGTTTATTGCTGAAGATGCAGGTCACTGCAGTGTCTACTGCTGTCTCTCTCTCTCTCTCTCTCTCTCTCTCTCTCTCTCTCTCTACCCCCCCCCCCCTCTCTCTCTAATGTACTTAGTCACAAACCTCCAGTTAGGTGGTTGCAGGATGTCACGTATCGTGTAGCTGTTGTTACACTGCAGCAATAACAGCAGAAATGTCGGCATGGGTGTGGTTTTAATGGCGTAGCCAGTAGTGGTTATAACTGTGTTGTTAACTACAGTGTCATAACTGTTATGTAAACTACAGTGTTAAACTACCGACCCTCTGCCCACTCAAAGTGACCCTCTCATATCTCCCTCTCTCTCTCTCGCTCTCTCTCTCTGACCCCCTGCCCACTCAAAGTGACCCTCTCTCTCTCAACGCTCCCTCCTCCACAACTTCCATCTTCTTCTCCACCTCCTCTCACCCTTCTCTCTATATTATTTTCTGTTTCCTCTCTATTCCCCGAACGTCAGTCTAAACAAACTTTGCTTTTTACCTCCAATTTCCGTCCCTATCTCACCCTCTCTCTCTCTCTCTCTCTCTCTCTCTCTCTCTCTCTCTCTCTCTCTCTCTCTCTCTCTCTCTCTCTCTCTCTCTCTCTCCTTTCATAAATCTCTTTATCAGCTACATCATCTCTCTCTCTCTCTCTCTGGTCTATTACTATCCTAATCATCCAGTTCTCCCTTCTTCTGCTCCCTCATCCCCCCCTCCTCCTCCTCCACCTCCTGTCCTCCTAATTCCCCTTCATCATCTCGCCTTAATAGCAAACATCTCCTATTTGTTCAGTTATGTTCAGCACACACACGACCAACACTGCCTTCCTTCTGACATGAGTAACCATAGTAACCGTAAAGAAAAACAAAGTTCAGAGTCTATTATTATGGCACGGACAAAGATGTAAAAATAAGACACAGCGGCGTGTTTTATAGTGATTTTACAGTAATACAGCTTGGGGGAACATCGCTCCCTAGCTGTCCTAGGGGGAACATCGCTCCCTAGCTGTCCTAGGGGGAACATCGCCCCCTAGCTGTCCTAGGGGGAACATCGCTCCCTAGCTGTCCTAGGGGGAACATCGCCCCCTAGCTGTCCTAGGGGGAACATCGCTCCCTAGCTGTCCTAGGGGGAACAGCGCCCCCTAGCTGTCCTAGGGGGAACAGCGCTCCCTAGCTGTCCTAGGGGGAACATCGCCCCCTAGCTGTCCTAGGGGGAACAGCGCTCCCTAGCTGTCCTAGGGGGAACAGCGCTTAGCTGTCCTAGGGGGAACATCGCCCCCTAGCTGTCCTAGGGGGAACATCGCCCCCTAGCTGTCCTAGGGGGAACAGCGCTTAGCTGTCCTAGGGGGAACATCGCCCCCTAGCTGTCCTAGGGGGAACAGTGCTTAGCTGTCCTAGGAAGAACGACAACCCCTAGCTGTTCTAAAATCACTGGAAATCTTACACGTAAAACGGGAGGACCGGAACTATTCAATCATATAAATTCGTAAATCACTCCAAGAGAATCACTCCAACTGTCCCCCCCCACCCCTGCAGGCGGGCGTCAGGGCAAGCTGCCGGTGACCGCTCTGGAGGCGCTGGACCTGGAGACCCGGAGCTGGACCCGCTACCCCTGCATCCCCAGCCGGAGAGCCTTCTCCTGCTGCGCCGCCAGCGACCGCAGCCTCTTCAGCCTAGGGGGCCTCCAGCAGCCCGGGCCCCACAACTTCTACTCCCGGCCACACTTCGTCAGCACCGTGGAGGAGTATGACCTCGACCAGGGTAGGCCTGTTTACATGCTATAATCTGGACCAGGGTAGGCCTGTTTACATGCTATAATCTGGACCAGGGTAGGCCTGTTTACATGCTATAATCTGGACCAGGGTAGGCCTGTTTACATGCTATAATCTGGACCAGGGTAGGCCTGTTTACATGCTATAATCTGGACCAGGGTAGGCCTGTTTACATGCTATAATCTGGACCAGGGTGTTTACATGCTATAATCTGGACCAGGGTAGACCTACTGCATTGGAGGGGAGGGGCGGGTAGTCATATTTTTTTATGACTACTCTTTAAAACAGTCACCAACTCGGTTTGTATTAGGGGTTGAGGTGATTTTAAGGTAAAAATAATTAGGAGTCTGAATTATTGTCTTTAGGGTGTTTTTGTGAATAAAAAATAATTTAGGTATTCCTTGAAAAGTCTTGCCCCCAAAGACTAATTATTATTTAAAAAAAACCTCCCCTCCCCTCCCCTTCCCTCCCATCCCCCTCCCCTCCCCTGCCATCCCCTGCCATCCCCTCCCCTCCCCATGCAGTTGTGGCTTGAAAGTTTTCATGCAACAGAAAGCACAAGAAACAACATTTACAAGAAGTTACATCATCCATTGTGGGTATATGGAGTCTCAGATTTGATTCAATTTTTTACTGTTACTGTTTGAGTTTTTTTTTTTACAGTTTTTTATTTACTTAAAACATCAGGAAACTGAAATGTTTAACTTCTTTTCAAGGCAAATTACCAAACTTTGCGGTTGTGTGACTCTTGGTCTCTAATTGGCTTGCAGTATCGGAGACGCCGAACAGCCTCCTGATTGCCATAAAAGCGGTTTACCTTAAACAGCAGAGCGCTTCCTCTGTGTGGCTTGATCAGTTCGGTGCTAATGACTAAAGCCTCGCCGCGCCGCGGCCCCCTTACACAGGGCTGACACGCTGTGTGTTAGAAAGCGTTCCTCTCGTGGGTGTTGTTGAGCGGTGATGGCGGGCTCGCCAGACGATCATTATCTCCTGTATGCACCGCTATCGGAGGGAGATGAAATGCCTCCCTCCTACACACACACGTTTACAGGTTGTGGATCGGAAAGAAAGGACAAATCGGTTCGGTTTTAATATCTAGGTGTCAGGTGACTTCGACAGAACGAGAAGTGATACAGGTAATTATTGCGCAAGGCAGGTTTGGGCCATGATTACCTGTAGGCTTGATATTGATCGATGGATGGATCGATTAAAAGGACGGACGATGGATGGATAGATGGATGGATGAATTCATAAACTGATGGTTAGACACATATACCTTTAATACGTATATTTGTGTCGAAATATCACACACACACACACACACACACACAAACGTTTCCACACACGGGCAGCTAGCAGTATGCACACGTAGTACAAGACAGGCATGTGGTTGTCATGACGAGGGGGCACTTAGATCCCGCCCACTCGCGGGTAATTTTTAGAAACTGTAGCTTCAGAGAAATCTCACTTTCATGTCGCTGCTATTCACACCGACCTCGTCATGTTTGCTGAAGAGCAATTTCACTCTTTCATGCAATCTTTCTGAACATGCAACCTGGCAAAATAATGACTACCGAGTGTGTGTGTGTGTGTGTGTGTGTGTGTGTGTGTGTGTTTTACACGTTGTATTGTGTGTGTGTGTGTGTGTGTGTGTGTGTGTTTTACACATTGTATTGTGTGTGTGTGTGTGTGTGTGTGTGTGTGTGTGTGTGTTTGTGTGCATGCGTCATGGAGAGCATATGATGAGCTAGGCTAATGTAAGGCTGGGCTAATGTAAGAGCTAGACTAATATAGGGCTGGGCTAATGTAAGAGCTAGACTAATATAGGGCTGGGCTAATGTAAGAGCTAGGCTAATGAAAGCTGTAGTTTTCTCTGTGATTCCATTTGCATTTAAATGCTCTCCACTCAGATGTGGAACAGTGTGAAAAATTAGATTGTGTGTGTGTGTGTATGTGCATGCGCGTGTGTGTTAGATCTGTATGCACTTATGCATTGTGAATAGGACAATGTGTGTATATGTAAATTCATTCAATTCTGTGTGTGTGTGTGTTTTACGGTGTATAGTGAGACAAAGTGGTTATTAGAATGATGCTAGTGTTTTCATGGCCATTTGTAACGGTACAAATGGTACTTTATCACTCCAACGAGAAGACAAAGCTCTAGAAATAGGAGGTCTAGAGGAGGTTGTGGGAAGGAGCAGAGGTGAGAGTATCTGGGAGCTCTCAGACCTCTCCGCTGTCCAGGAACCTTTTAACCAGAAGGTAATTGGTTTTGGTGCGAGTTGAATTGGCGATGACGCTCGCTCTCTCTCTCTCTCTCTCTCTCTCTCTCTCTCTCTCTGTCTCTGTCTCTGTCTCTCTCTCTCTCTCTCTCTCTCTCTCTCCGAGTGTTGTTGGCATATGTGATTTCTCCTGCGGCGGGGCCAGGAGGGGTGGGGTCGGAGAGAGCTGATTGGATGTTTTCTCTCTTCCTCATCCTCCTCGTCTTCCTTTTTTCTTGTCATCTCAGCTTTATTCCTTGTGGTTTCTCTTTCTTCCATTCCTCTATTTTTCTTTTTCTTTCTGTTTTTCTTTCTTTCATTCTCTATATCTTTCTTTCTACCTTTCTTGTGTTTTTAGTTTTCTCTTTTCTTCACATTCCCCCTTCTCCTGTCCTCTCTCTCTCTCTCCACATATTATTTCTCCTCATCACCTCTCCTTATCACCTCTCGGTCCGCCAAAACGCACTTCCTGCTGTCTGCTTCCTTCTTCCTGTCTTTCACCTCCTGTCGCTCCAGCTGTCCTTTTGCTGGCTAATCGGTTCCTCCCCTGTTCTCCAAGGTCCTCAAACACAGAGCTAAACGGAGAACAAACCATTGGGAAGCATAAAAATAATAATTGATCCTACTCATGTTGACTCATCACAATAATGCCAGCATCTGCCCGGGGTCTATCGTTTTTTATATTTCTGTCTCATCTGCGTGATGCTAATTTCCGCCGCGGTGCGGTAGCCTGTCTCCGACCTCGAGCATCACATGACGTTCAAGACGATTTCAGTGTACCGCACTCAGCCGTCTGGGCGTGTGATTAGAAAGTGTCTTAGAGAATTAATTACGATTGACTGAGTCTCTTATGTGTGTTTTGTATGAAAATGGGTCGACGCAGAGGTGTGTTTGGCGTGCGTGAATGTCGTTGTCACATCGGATTAGACGGGATTGGATGGGACTGTAAGCTGATCGGAAGCATCCGTCACCTCGGTTACGCTTGTCGTAGAAATACGACTTGAGCGATCTAGCTGTCGGCTCTGGACGCTCCCAGAGCGCATTTCGCTCCCGCTGGGATCCGACGCTCCAGATCGCATCCCGAAACCCGGAACCGCACCAAAGTTAGCGTCATGTACGAAAATGTATTTCATATGCATAAAAAAGGAACAAGAAGTTAAACCCTTTTCACGGTACGTTAACCGAGTCAGTCAAAGATGGAAGCCTGTTCCAGTCAGCGCTTGTACGCCGTAGGGAACAGATCACCTTTGACTTCATTAATGGCGTGAATTTACATAATTTAATAACATGTTGACAGTTAACATGTCGACACTTACCTCGTTCATTCACCCTCCCGGTAGACAAGCTGGGTGGTAATCAGTATGAATCCTGTTATGAAGTCAAGCTATCATCTCTAGAAGATAAAATAAGATAGACTTGTCTTGGACAGATACAGTATCTGCTGTTAAAATTCAAATAACATATTGCATAGATACATACACAGGCTGTCACGTACACACACACACACACACACACACACACACACACACACACACACACACACAACACCTGCAGTACATCCACAGGCTGCCATCAACCAACAAGTTGCACACTGCCTATCGTCCAACACACCTGTAGTCATCATACTGATGTACATAATGTGTGCATTAAGGGCGTAAAGTGGTACATGTGTACCGTTAAGATTAAAAGCAGCGTTGCAGGAGTTGGCCTCTAGCTAGCTTGCTATTTAGGGCTCTGATGGACGGCGGGGCGAAGGAGTTGTTAAAGCGGTTGAGCTGCACTGTGTGAGTTTCCAGCATCTGCTTGAGGGAAGGAGCCGATACTCAGGCTTTCAGCTGAACACTCACGTGCCAAACCGGGTGCCAACATCTTGCTGTGACTTGGTCCGGAGACGGGGCGCGCCGCAGGCTGGACCGCGACGCGATCCATCTTCACGACCTCGCGTCGAGCTCCCCTGGGATCGGGGAGGAGGGGTCCATATGTAATTCATGTCAGTGTTCACGTCGTAAGGAGTTGTCAGACAATACGACGACGGTCAAAAAATAAGCTGTTGACCGCGTCGCGCTACACGGGGTACGGCGGCCCGGTCCTGACGTTCATCATCGCCCGCAACGCTGAAAGATCGTCTGCCACGGCAAATTCGTATTGGAATCGGGCTGTCGTCTGTTCCCGGCATGAGAGTAAACCTGGGCTGTGTCCTGGTCCGGGATATGAGTGAGTGGTCTCCCATGGATCTGACATCTCTGTGTTCCTCATGTTGAGGAAGCGTTTGTCGCACCACTGGACAAAGTTCTGGATCTCATGTTTGTATACCAGATGAGACGCAGGACAGCTGTGGACAGAAAATCATTAAATCCAGCGCTGAGTGTGCATTCACTGTTGCGCAGGGTGAACAGGACTGGAGAACAAGGGATATGTACCTGAATATATTTCAATTACTTTTTCCGTCCAGTTTACTCTACACGCATGCACGCACACACACACACACACACATTCACTGATGCAGTCACACAAACATTCGCTCTCAGGTGCAGGTGGTAATGGAGATGGACTGTGGTCCTCAGGGCTCGGTTTCACAGGCGGCTGGTTGCCACGGTAACTTGACAAGTGGGTGCTGTCCCCCCCTCCCTCCATCTCAAACTTGATGATAAAAGAGAGAGAGAGAGAGAGGGAGAGAGAGAGAGAGAGAGAGAGAGAGAGAGAGAGAGAGACCCGTGGAGGACAAGTGACACATGGAGGTGTACAGTTAGATGGATGTTGTCTTTTAACACAGCTGCTGTTCTCCTCTCTGAGTTACAGATGGACCGGTTTAAACTGGTCCACTGGACAGAGAGAGAGAGAGAGAGAGAGAGAGAGAGAGAGAGAGAGAGAGAGAGAGGGGGGAGGAGGCACAGAGGAGGGGGAAAGGGAAAGAATGGGAGAGCGATGGAGAGGAGAGATGTAAGGTTGAGAGAGATGGGAGTAATACTTCATGTTAACCACTTCATATGAAGGTTGTCTCTCTTCCTGATTATGCCTCCCTCTCCTTTCTTTCTTATTCTCCTCCTGTGTCTCCTGTCTGTCTGTCTGTCTGTCTGTCTGCCTCCTCCCATCTGCCTGCTCCGCCTATCGCTCCTCTGGTTCCATCTGATTTTTATTCCACCTTAATTTCCTTCCCTGCCTTGACGTAGTTCAATCATGAGTCTTGTTTTCACTTCTCATTTGAACCACACACTAAACTGTACACTGAGAGCCACTGAATCACTGACTTCATGCCATGTTTCCATCATCAGCTAACCAAAGGAGTCATATTTAAACGGTAAGAAAAGTGATGCATTCTGATGTACAAGCCCTATTGCCCTAGCAATTCACAGGAAGTCCATTAATTTCCAATACAACGTGGCGTAGGGCTTGCAACCTTGCGTCTAGAGCAGGGTCAGGAATTAACATGGGCTCTGGGCATTTTGCCCCGTAAAAAATTGCCCTGGAAATTGGGATGACTTCTAAATGCAGAACGCGCAGGAAAAATCCCAAAGCGCGGCAAAATGCAGTAAACTCGACCCACAGAAGACTCTGAGTAGCTGGTAGTGCGGCCCTATGGAGGAGCCGGTAGTACGGCCCTAGACGAGGAGCTGGTAGTACGGTCCTAGAGGAGGAGCTGGTAGTACGGCCCTATAGACGAGGAGCTGGTAGTACGCCCTAGAGGAGGAGCTGGTAGTACGGCCCTATAGACGAGGAGCTGGTAGTACGCCCTAGAGGAGGAGCTGGTAGTACGGCCCTATAGACGAGGAGCTGGTAGTACGTCCTAGAGGAGGAGCTGGTAGTACGGCCCTATAGACGAGGAGCTGGTAGTACGCCCTAGAGGAGGAGCTGGTAGTACGGCCCTATAGACGAGGAGCTGGTAGTACGTCCTAGAGGAGGAGCTGGTAGTACGGCCCTATAGACGAGGAGCTGGTAGTACGGCCCTAGACGAGGAGCTGGTAGTACGGCCCTATAGACGAGGAGCTGGTAGTACGCCCTAGAGGAGGAGCTGGTAGTACGGCCCTATAGACGAGGAGCTGGTAGTACGTCCTAGAGGAGGAGCTGGTAGTACGGCCCTATAGACGAGGAGCTGGTAGTACGGCCCTAGACGAGGAGCTGGTAGTACGGCCCTAGACGAGGAGCTGGTAGTACGGCCCTAGAGGAGGAGCTGGTAGTACGGCCCTATAGACGAGGAGCTGGTAGTACGGCCCTATAGACGAGGAGCTGGTAGTACGGCCCTAGACGAGGAGCTGGTAGTACGGCCCTAGAGGAGGAGCTGGTAGTACGGCCCTAGAGGAGGAGCTGGTAGTACGGCCCTAGACGAGGAGCTGGTAGTACGGCCCTAGAGGAGGAGCTGGTACGGCCCTACAGGAGGAGCTGGTGCCCGTATTGCCTCATCAGCTCCTCCGGTAAATATTCAGCTCACACCAATACACCAGAGAGGCTCATTAGTAGCGACTCAATAAGAGATCCGAAAATAAGGCTGAACTTTCACACACGCTTCTCCCCACTCTTGAAGTAGTTTAGCTTGTGATGAAGTAGCCCTGGTTGGTCTAGTGGTTAGTGTGTTCGACGCCCAGCTGAAAAGTACTGGGTTCGATCCCCTGTAGTCCGCTGTTTACCGGGAGGTTGGCTGGTGTCTCCATCTTTTAACTCATTCTTTCTATTTAATCCTGAAACCAGGATTCAGCCTGTAGGGTCTACCTCTGGTTCCCTACTCTAGGACCCGGGTGTAGTCTAGTGGGTCTACCTCTGGTTCCCTCTCTAGGAACATATTTTAGTCTAGTGGGTCTACCTCTGGTTCCCTCTCTAGGACCAGGGGGTATTCTAGTGGGTCTACCTCTGGTTCCCTCTCTAGGACCAGGGTGTATTCTAGTGGGTCTACCTCAGGTTCCCTCTTTGGAACCAGGTCTAGCGGGTCTATCCCTGTCACGGATTTTATTCCCCAGCTTTTCTCCTGTCTCCTCTCTCCTCTCACTAATGAGTCTAAGCATCTTGGCAAACGCACACACGCTATCATGCACAATTAGACACACCACACACACAAACATGCACACACTCTAACACACACACACACACACACACACACACACACACACACACACACCCCTGAGCTGGCCTCAGGCAGGTCAGCGTGCTGTAAGGCGCGTGCAGTGTCTCCAATCAGGAGGAGGATTGGTGTATTGATCCCAGTCATCGACAGTAGAGACCTTTTCATCATAGTCAAACTTTTCCCACGCCCCCCCCCCCCCCCCCCCAATACACATGCCTATGTTTACCAATGTGATTGGTCAACAACCGATACCATGTGAACGATTGGGTCTCATCTCACCACAACTTGCGTCATTTAGCGAAGCGCTCACACATCACAGGGACTATCATCGCTATGCTCGACCGAGCCGATGCAAACACGTCCATTTTGTTTTCGGTATATCAGAGCCTTTACTGCCCGTATGCTATTGCTGTTCTTACTGCCTGTCTCCCTACCTGTCTGGCTACCTGTGTGTTATCATTAGTCTTGTCACCTGTCTCCCTACCTGTGTGTTATCATCAGTTTTATCACCTGTCTCCCTACCTGTGTGTTATCATCAGTTTTATCACCTGTCTCACTACCTGTGTGTTATCATCGGTTTTATCACCTCTCTCCCTACCTGTGTGTTATCATCGGTCTTATCACCTGTCTCCCTACCTGTGTGTTATCATCGGTCTTATCACCTGTCTCCCTACCTGTGTGTTATCATCGGTCTTATCACCTGTCTCCCTACCTGTGTGTTATCATCAGTTTTATCACCTGTCTCCCTACCTGTGTGTTATTATCCTTCTTGTCTCCGTTCAGAGAGACCATCTGTTGCCCTAACATTTCATCATCTCTTCGAGGTCTTCTAGATCCTGACAGAGTTAACTGGGCGCGTGGCTCTACATAACACAAGAGAAAACCATTACCATCACCCCCCCCCCCCCATATATTAGCAGCGCTTTGTCTGGGTGCGGCGGTCGATTTCAGTCATGCGTCTGAATGCTTTCAGAATGAACAGCCGAGACGAAGCAGAGAGAGAAACCGATGCCAAAAGAGACCACAGTGTGCTTGGTATTAAAGACGATTTTTCAACGTCCAATATCCTGCTCCCTCTCACTCCCTCTCTCGTCTCTCCCTCTCTCCCTCCCTCCTTTTCATTGTTCCTCTGCCGCTGGCGTTTTGGTTGAAGATGTGGATTTTGGCTGGCGCTGCGTGAGAAAGCAGAGATTAGAGAGGAGGGAGAGAGAGAAAATGAGAGACATGAAGTACAAGAAGAAATGAAGTAAGAGAAGAGGCGGTGCCAGGACCCCATGCAGAGCTTATGCTCAGTAGAGGTGAACTGATATGAGGAAGGGTGGGATGGTATCATTTAAATGTTCAAATAATTATTCAAATACATTTGATTTATATATTATCTGCCTATCCAGCAAAGCATGGCCAAGAACTGCAATAAATGTGTTTTTGTTAGAGTACAGAAACCTAATCACCGTAACCTTTTTATCTTTTTATAGTTTTTGTGATTTTGATTCATGCTGTTGCTTTTTCCCACGATCACCAACTTCTACATTAAGATTCAGTAAGCCTTCACTGTCTTTTCAACCAATTTTTTGGGTTGAAAATATGAACAGCAGTGGGAATGAAGAATGAAGTGTTCTTCACTTCTTGCTCTCCGTTTGTTTTGCTTAGAAAAACTTCAGTTCACCTCGTCATGATTAGCTCTGAAAGGAATTTGCTTTAAAGACAGGTTTTCTGTTTTTGAGTCTGTCTGCAGACAGAATTCACATTTAATCATCGTTTAATGAGTACTACTGTCTGTGATCACAGATTGATGTTGTGCAGGACAGGTGGGACTTTCTCCCAGCAGAAGAATATGTCATATTTATAGTAATGGTTTGAAAAATAATAGTATGATGGCGTTTTTCAGGAATGCTAACCTACCAGCGAGAGACTGATAGAAAATGAGAAAAGGAGAAAGAGAGAGAGAGAGAGAGAGAGAGAGAGAGAGAGAGAGAGAGAGAGAGAGAGAGAGAGAGAGAGATGTAAGGGTGTCATGGTGTCTTTGTGTTGCTATCTACTTCTTCCAGGTTTGAAACCAGGTGATGATTTGTGAAGTCTGGCCAGAGAGATTGTTATTGTGCACGTGCCACCTGGCTGATTTATAGAGTGTGTGGGAGACATGCATGGCTGCACACACACACGCGCACGTGTGTGTGTCAGGTGTCAGGTGCAGCTGATTGCATGCATACATGTGGCCAGGAAGCTTTTGTGTTCCTGCACACACACACACACACACACACACATATACACACACATATATACACACACACACACACACACAGACACATACACACACCCAGCATGAGTGATGGGAACAGGGCCGAGAGAGGAGGTAGGGGTGAGAAAGGGTAGAGGAGGTGAGAGGAGAGGAGGGGAGGAGAGGCATAGAGGATGGGGAGAGGAGAGAGGAGGGGAGAAAGAGAATTGATTGTGTGCTTTAAATAAACACACTCTGCTCCTTCCAGCTGAGCCCAGAAGACGGCAGCTCAGTCACTCAACTCTCCCCCACTCTGTGTGTGTGTGTGTGTGTGTGTGTGTGTGTGTGTGTGTGTGTGTGTGTGTGTGTGTGTGTGTGTGTGTGTGTGTGTGTGTGTGTGTGTGTGTGTGTGTGTGTGTGTGAGAGAGAGAGACTTGTGCAGGCACATGTATCTGTCTACTGGACAGCAATGCTTATGATCCAGTGCAGTGTGTGGGTGTGTGTGTGTGTGTGTGTGCATTGTGTCTCCCCCTGCTATGAATGGATCAATGTGTGTATAGGGGCTGAAGTTATTTTGGTTCAGCTTATTTTAGATTGTGAGTTTGGTTTATTTATTTATTTAGTTAGTAAGTTAGTTGGGGATTAAAAAGATTCAAAATGCACACGCATGTTTCAAGATAATCCTAGAGGAACATAAGTTAGGCGGCAGTCGAAGAAGTAATTTCACTAAAACTGATTCCTAGACAAGCATTTCTCTCCAGGACAGAGAGAAACACAGCGTTCAAGTCTTCAATGTAAAGACTATTCATTCACAGACTTTCTTTCTACAAACTCAGCGGTTTGTATGATTAGCGGTTTCCTCAGAGTCTGCTCCAAACAGCTTAAAGAGTGCCCTCTCTCCTCCTCCTCTAACGTATGTAGAGAGCAGTAAATAGTTCTGCTCTCCTCTCCTCCTGGCCTCCTCTCCTCTGCTTTACTTTATCCTTCTCTCCTGTCTCCTCCTGTCTCTTCCTCTAACCTACTGTAAATAGCTCTGCTCTGCTCTCCTCATCGCTCATTCCTTCCCCTATCCTCTCCTCCTCTCTTCTCTCCTTTCTCCCCTCTGAGTCCAGTAAGCACCAGTCCGGGACATACTGCAGTTGAAAAGCTTGTTAAATCTCTTTTTGCGATTCTGCACACGTTACACAACAGGTGCCCGCGGGACAAGCGGTGTCGTACAGCGAGCAGAGAGCATGAAGCCTCAGATATCGGTCGGTTTGTATCCAAATACGATCTCCTAGTTTATGCTACTGTATAAAATCAATATCAAGGTACCGGTATGTGTCATTTGATGTACTGTAAGATAACATTTACTTCCTTTTGAAGTAGCAAGTGAGATAAGAACTTCATTGATAAAATGGGAAATGTGGGTGTCAGTGTCAGTGAGCTGTCCTCCTATATTAAAAAATATATATATAGCTGTATGGAAAATATATCTGCAGACATGATTGACAGTATTGATACTACATGTGCTCCCCATACGAGTGGATGCAGTAAAAAAAAAAAAAAGCAAAGTTAGAAAAACAGCGTATGATTGTCGGAGCACTTGAAGCTGCATTTAGTTTGCTGGCGTTTCATTGGTGGATCTGGTGGTGGAATCAGCATGTAATTGGTTACCACCTCCCGGGCCACGGGACATTGTTATGGTCCTCTTTTAGGTCCTCTAATCCACCGTCCTCAGAGATAGTGATACACACCATTACACACTTCTATCAGAGTGTGAGTATCTGATAAAATGTGTGTGTGTGTCCGAGCGCACGTGCGCTAGTGTCAGTGCCAGTGTAAGCAAAAGGACATCAAATGGAACCACATCACACCTATCTAACCCCCCACCCCCCACTTCACACACACACACCCTGCCTGTTTCCATGGAGAGGGGAGAGGAGGTGAGGGAGTGGGGGAGGCACATAGGGCAAGACCCAGGGATGTATAAGAGACTCTGCAGAGGAGAAAGAGAGGGAGAAAGAGAGGGAGGGAGGGAGGGAGGGAGGGAGGGAGGGAGGGAGGGAGGGAGGGAGGGAGGGAGGGAGGGAGGGAGGGAGGGAGGGAGGGAGGGAGGGAGGGAGGGGAGGGTGCCGCAGTAGTCGAGACCCAAATATAGAAATATGATCTGGTGCAGGGATGGAGTCTAGTTAAAACACTGAGAGGGGGAGGGAAGGGGAGACAGGGGGAGACAGGGGAGAGGGAGAGAGGGAGAGAGAGAGAGAGAGAGAGAGAGAGGGAGAGAGGGAGAGGAGGAGAGAGAGAGAGGGAGGGAAGAGAGGGGGAGAGAGAAAGGGAAGGGGGAGAGACAATTACAGAGGAAGGGAGATACATCCATACCTATCTGTACGTCTGTCCTTCATTTTCTTTGACAACCGTTCATCCGATCGACCTCACACTTGGAGGGTGTATCAATGGAGGACCCGAGGAAGTGCAGTGTCCATTGTGAAGGTTGTTTGGATCAGCGGTTCTTGAGGCCAAGCAATCCGCCCGGTCCGAACAGGCACATATTGAACGGGCGCTGAAGGGGAATAAATTGATTAAGTGAGATGGAGGAGATTGGACGGAAGGGAGTGAAAGAGAGACACACACACACAGATACACACACACACCACTTGGCAGTTTGTATTGAGACCTGCGGATCATTATCTATTGATTAGGGTTATAGGAAATCACCTGTTGATCTGCAGTCACCTGGTCCAGAGAACAAGCCAATCATAGAACTCTATTCATAACCTGGTCCAGAGCAGGGCCGGATTATCCATAAGGGCACTTGGGCCAGTGCCCAGGGGCACCAAGCACTCGGGGGGCACCACAAGCTTAAAAAAAATATATATATATATATTTTTTTAATGTCATGTTCTTGAAACTGTTAAAAGGCCATACATAACTCGTCATGAACATTACTTTAATAATAAAAACAATTATAATAATTAACAAATGATACATGCGGGGGGGGGGGCACCTGTGAGTATGTGCCCAGGGGCACCACATTGTCTTAATACGGGCCTGGTCCAGAGTATACTACTACTACTACTACTACTACTACTACTACTACTACTACTACTACTACTAATAATAATAATAATAATAATAATAATAATAATTTTATTCATAGAGCAATAAGCACGTTTCAAGCAATAAGCACAAAGCGCTTTCCAGGGTGAGAAAATTCAAAACATCAGTTCTGTTCCTGCTTCAGTGAAGGGCGTCCGCATCAAGCTGTGTCCCGCTGCTGTTGTTCTCTTGTGGTTTATTCTTGTAAAACCATTGAACTCAAAATCATGTATTTTATTGTAAATGTGTTAGTATGTCTTCTGTGATCTTCAACATAGTAGTTTATGCCATTTTTTCACTATGGCTAATATAATATTGACATTTTGAAAAACAACTGGTGTAAAATCGTCTGTTTTTGCCAGTCTCCGCCAACCACTTGGAGAAGCTACTCTGCTCTGAACTCGGGTCCCGATGTTGGAGGCAACTTCCACGTCACAACGAAGGGACGAGTGTCTCCTCTAAATCAACTTTATTATGAATAAAAAACTCCTCTCCTCCCATCTCTCCCCCTCCTCCTTACCCCCCCCCCCCCCCCCCCCCCCCCCCGCCCTCCTCTCCTCAGGTGTGTGGGTGAAGCCCACCCGCAGCTCCAGGATGAGGGAGAAGAGGGCTGACTTTGTGGCGGGATGTCTGGGAGGAAGGCTCATCGTGGCGGGGGGCCTCGGTCAGTATCTCCCACTCACTCTCCGGGGGGCGGCTTCACGAAAGTATCTCAAGAACAAAACAATGCTTACTACAGAATGTGTTTATTTGTGCATTATTCAATACTTCTCAGGATTGTACTTATTCACGAGATCACAAGTTATTGATTTATACTTATCCACACATGGCCCAAAACTGAGACTACTTTAAATAAAGTTATTAAGAATGGAATAAAATAACTTCTTAAAACATAAGAAGTTAATAAAAATAGGAAATAGGAAACTATTGAGGCGTTGCAGTGAAGAACTGAATCTGAAGATACTCTGAATCTGGCCCCTGGACTTCAGCCTTAGCCTAGCCACTGTACATTAGTGTCCTGTTACAGTGTAATTACACAAGGACTGTGTAATAAACCATGTAACAACATGCAACAGCATGTACTTAATATGTAATAACATCACTGAACAGCATGTAACTACACAGTGTGGGTAGGGTTAGGGGTTAAGGTAAGGAATAGGGTTAGGGTTAGGCTGTTCCATGATGTTATTACACATGAAGTACACGTTGTTACAGGTTTTTACATTGCTTATTAGATGTGTAGTTGCACTGTTACAAGGACACTGTAATGTAAAGTGTTACCAATTAGTCATTTATCAGACACCTTAACCCAAAAGCGACTCACATTCATGAAGGAGCAGGTAGGGGTTATAGGGCATCGGACCCTGACCCTACACTATACATACTGTATAGTTCATGTCAGCTGTGTTCATACTAACAGTAAAATAAGAATGTGTTTGAAGCCTGATGATGAACTGTGTTTGTAAACCCTGTCAGAGATTATTACATCGTTTCTGTACGAGTTCCCATTACAACAGCATAACCAATGTTGATTTAACTAGTGTGCCCACACACACACACACACACACACACACACTCTAACAGAACAGAAATGCAATCCTGTTGAGTTAGCCAAATTAATTTACCATTAACTTTTCCATTTTCTCCTTGAGCGATTCACATTTGTTAGTGCTAATATAGCGTAAAGGAATACTGAACGTCCTCCTAATGAATGGAGAATTCAGCAGTTTCGGATAGCACACTACATAGCTTGACGTTAGCATGTTTATGATAGCTTGCCACATAGCTTGATGTTAGCATGTTTATGATAGCTTGCCACATAGCTTGACGTTAGCATGTTTATGATAGCATGCCACATAGCTTGATGTTAGCATGTTTATGATAGCACGCTGCATCAAGTGGTATCAGCACAAGGTGGTTAGAAAAAGATGAAATCCCCCACATTTCGACGTGCTCCTGTCTTCAGGAAGCCGGCTATGCTGTCTTGGCTTAAACAAACCGATTAACTCGTCACTCTTGGGTAAATATTGCATATTTCTACTGAAATAAAGACACATTTGCTAGTGTATTATGGTCTTGTTGTCTCACTCACTAACCTCAGCAGACAGGAATAAACACATACACACATATTACTTAGTGCTGTAGTCTCTTCGGAGCTTGACATTGGGTAATTAAGTTTTCTTCATTTTCTTCTTGAGATTTTGGAGATTACAGAATCGTCCTCACACACACACACACACACACACACACACACACACATGCAATTCTGAAATTCAGCAGCATTTTAGGACAGCCTTTCCTTTGTCAATGATAACTAGGTAGACAGCTTCATAACAACACAACAATATATGTTCGCATTAAGGAAACGAAATATCAATGTGGTAATATCACTGAATTTGTGTCACACCTGCACCTCCCACAGAATAGTGAATGAACCCAGGCGTCACGTCCTTGTAGAATGAAATGATGACATGATTGTAGTAAGCAGCAGTAAACCAACATGCTGTAGCACGGGGAAACTAATGAAGTTAGCTCAGACAATACTTTCAGTTAACATTTAACGTAAGAGCATAAGTTAGCGACACGCCGAGGGATGCAAAGATACGTGATTCGAATGGGAAAAACCGACGGCGTGGTCTTCAATGTGACTGCGTCGTTTCAAAAACATTCATTTCATTCAAACTTTGAAGAAAAAAAACAGCATCAGCCAGGCATTACCGATTCACCGCTAGCAAGTTCTTCCTAGCGGTAGTACGTTGACATTGACATAATCAAAAATGTGTAGCAACCATTATGACAAACATCAACTTTATTGACTGAAAAACAGTCGCCAAAACAACATTTCAGTCAGGACCACTTTTGTCAAAATAATCTTTTATTCTAAAGCAGAATATTACATTTGCAGAATATTACATTTGGCGGTATGGCTCTGTTCTGGGACCTCCTTGCCCTTCCACGTGCCTACGTGGAAAGCCTTAAGGCAGGGGGAGCACTCCTCCCTGCCCTTCCATGTGCCTACATGGAAAGGTTTAAGACAAGGAGAGCGGCAGCAGAGACCCCCCGGGTACAGAACAGAGCAAGCATCAATGACAATCAGAAAATGACATTGATTAATTAGATACAACATAAAGAAGGAGCTGGGGTGGAGGTGGGTTGCAAAGCTAGCAGAGGAAGCAGCGAAGATAGGCTGAAGCAGCTTTAAATAAGGCGCCAAGAATGATGTTTGCCAATGGGTGTTTGAGGGGGAGTCAGCTGAGCTGTCAGCTGACTGTATGGTATCCAATGGGAAGCTAGGGGAATCAGCTGATGTATGTCTATAATAATACTACGTATTTGAAGCGCTCTGCATGCGTAACGTAACTTAACGCGGCAATTATGACTACTGTGATATCTGTACTGAGCCGAGCCTGACTTCGTGGCCTGCCTGAACTAACGCTATGCTCAATTAGTATCATAAATTCAACCTTACTTACCGGAGATGTAACGTTGTGGGGCTCCCGACAGCAACGCAATGGCAGCAGACGACCCCCTGCAGTAAACTTGGCTAGCCAATCAATGGCATTGTAACAGAAAGCAGCGCTAGGATTGGCCCAGAAGGTCGACGTCAATCCTTCTGGTCACGCACTTGAGAGAGCGCTGTGGCGTGGAAGCACGCTCAAAGCCTCGGTTTTTGTGCTCAGTTCAACTTTCTTGGCACACTCGACTCTGTGTCTGCCGCTCGATACGCTCATCTGTACCCCTCGACATTTTCCAGCGCGTTCCAAAGCTCTGGACCTGCGGCCGACGTCCCCCAGCATGCAGTTGGGCACGACTTGCACAACCGCATGCTGGATGTTTGAGACTAGAATGGTGCCTCGGGTTTCATATTTCATAACAGATGAGAAATATCCTCCTGTCCGACTGAAATGACTCTCTATCTCTATCAGTCTCTCCCCCCCTCTCTCTCTCTCTCTCTCCCCCCCTTCTCTCTCTCTCCAGTGTAATTAGCTAAAGTGGTTTCTCTATCTGAATGTCACACAGTGAGCTGGTAGAAGTTGACATCTGTTGAGAGTGTGTGTGTGTGTGTGTGTGTGTGTGTGTGTGTATGTTTGAGTGTGTGTGTGTGTGTGTGTTTGAGTGTGTGTGTGTGTGTGTTTGAGTGCCAGTGTGTGTGTGTGTGTGTGTGTGTGTTTGAGTGTGTGTGTCTATGTTTGTGTGTGTGTGTGTGTGTTTGAGTGCCTGTGTGTGTGTGTGTGTGTATGTGTGTGTGTCTTCGACATTGGTATCGAGGTGGCCATGCCTCTCCTCTCCATCTGTCAATTTCCCCGTCTGTCTTTCCGTCTAATTCTGGCAGATCTCTCTATCAATACGAGAGCTGCATTGGCATTCACAATTACATTGTCAAAGCTCGTGAAAATATAAATAAGAGAGGGATGAGAGACACACCTCTTATTTCTCTTTTTTTACCTTTGTATTTCTCTCTCTCTCTCTCTCTCTCTCTCTCTTCTCTGTCTATGTAATTGCTGGCTGTATGTAAATGATAATTAGAGTGCATGTGCACCCACACGCATGCACGCACACACACACACACACACACACCTTCAGAGAAGTCCGGGTACTAATGGGAGCGGTGGTGGCGGTGATGTGCATCTCCATGGCAACTGCTGATGTATTATGACAGCGAGTTTGGTGCCCGGGGCAACTGGCGGAGGAGAGGGCGAGCAAGAGGGTCGAGAGAGGGAGTGTTGTGATGGAGGGATGTGTGTGTGTGTGTGTGTGTGTGTGTGTGTGTGAGTGCGTGCGACGTACCACTCCCAACACCCGGTTGGGATGGTACGTCATCTCTAGAATATATCATATTCGATAAGTTAGTTATATAAGCTGGATGTGTGCATGTAAATAACTTCTCTGTCCATTTATTTCTGAAACCCATGGTTTAGATTCCACATAGGGGAGGGTGGATGTATAATAATGACTATTTATTCACCCAGCAGACACTTGTATCCAAAGAGACTGACAGTTTATTCAGATCCATGTCATGAAGGAGCAGGTCGGGGTTAGGGGGCATCAAGCTATGCCTACAGGTAGACTGTGGACATCGGGGTTCAAACCCAGAACCTTTCGCCGCTAGACCACCCTGGTTGGATGAAGTTGTGGGTTCATAGCAGAAGGCTGCAGGTGAACTCAACTGGAACGGAGACCAGAATAGGCGCCTCTGTTTTATGTATGCGCTGTTTGCATCTGAAGAGAATTTAAATTGCAGATCTGTGTAGCTCGTACCGCCAGGCCTTTTCATCCACGCACAGCACCCATGTGACGACATCACACGCACACACAGACACAGACACACACACACACACATATGCACATACAAGTTTTAATATTATAAAGCACTTCTATTCTAAAATGTTTTTGTCATTGTTTACCGCAGGGCATTTTAAAGCAGCAGATCACATGAAACCATTTTCTGAATGCTGTTTGTAGTTTGAGGTTTGATGTGCTGGTAAGGTGTGCTATGACACGTGTGTGTGTGTGTGTGTGTGTGTGTGTGCGTTTGTGTGTGTTATTTCTGTTCTCAAAGCCCTGTGCATGTGTGTTTGTGTTATTTATGTTCTCAAAGCCCTACTTTGCAAGCATGAGTCACATCTGCCCAAGAGACTATCTGTATGTGTGTGTATGCACGTGTATGCATGTGTGTGTGTGTTTTTGTCATATTGTTTTAATCTATGGAGTCAGTGACCTGATGATTCCAAAACAATGAGCACTCAACCCCCATTGTACCTGTCTGTGTGTGCATGTGTCTGTATATGTGTCTGTGTATCTGACTGTGTATGCGTTCTTCTGTGTGTGTGTGTGTGTGTGTGTGTGTGTGTGTGTGTGTGTGTGTGTGTGTGTGTGTGTGTGCATTGCTACTGCTACTACAACTCCTTTTAGTGAACAGAACACTGTTTCGTATTCTAATAATAATTACAATGAGTCATTGAACCTTTCCCATCATCAAATGTCACCAATTAGGGACTTTTAGCAGCTTCTGGTGGATGACGCTCAGACACTCAGACCACAGACAGAACAATAACTACAAGAACCTGCAGAGACTCACAACACGGTGGCTATTCAACGCACATGTATAATTCAACCTTAAGCCCTATTAAAATAGAAAACACAGTTATGTCATCATAAAATAACAGTTAATTAATCTCGCAGGGGATATTCAAGTGTTACAGAAGCAAAATATAGAATACAATATAATATGGAAAACAAAATCTTACCGAATATACAGTATATACATATGGCTGGCTATTGGGTTGGGAGAGTCATAAACTGAGGAAGAAAGAAAATCCGCGAGACAATTTTTCAAGCAGGCTTTTGGTTCGCTCTATTTTGGTTGTACTATGTCTGATTTGTTTCTTGTCCTGTTTCTGTGCTTTATTGTTTTTATTTATTTAACTCTTGTGAAGCTTTGTGTGACCCTTCTCAGTGAATGTACTATATAAATAAATCTTACTTACGATAAACTATATATTTCCAAATCTCTATGAATGTAGCTCTTGCCTTTGAAAATTGCAATGATGGAACAAAATAAAAAAGGTATATATTTAAATATACTTATTATATATTTAGATAATGAGTGTATATTTACATGTACATTTAGGGCTTTTGTCCAAAGCGACTTACAATAAGTACATTTGTCAGTAGAAAGTAAAACAACAAAATATCACTGTCGGTACAGCAAGGATGTCAAAAGAACAAGTTCCTCGGTGCACCATAACTGCTACGTTTAGCTCTCCTTTCTGGTACACAGCATGGATAACTAGGGCGAGATGCGATACGATGCTCAGTACTATTCCATTCCCGGGACGTACGAACATACAATAAGTGCGTTTTTTTGCGTTTCTGGCCGAGTGCAGTCCAGGAGATCCCCAGGCCCTAACCCCTGTCCCGGTCCCCAGGTAACGAGCCCTCTCCGCTGGGCTCGGTGGAGACCTACAACCCTGGGAAGCGCCGCTGGGAGTTTCTGGCTCCCATGCCCACCGCCCGCTGCTCCTCCGCCGCCGTGCAGACTCCCAGCATGCTCCTGGTCATCGGGGGCGTGGCCCAGGGCCCCAGCGACGCCGTGGAGGCCCTCTGCTTTCAGGAGAACGTGTGACACGGACCACGCTGACCTCACACGCCGGACTCGAACCCTTATTGTTTGGCGTGCTACACACACACATGGCGAGGAGGAGAGGTGCAGCGTTTCAGTATTCTGTCTGTATACTATGGTCGGTGCTCATCGGCTCATCGAGACGGCGGAGGCAAAATACTGTGGGCGACTTTCACTTTCGGAGCCTGGTATTCACACCTCTGTACTGTATACGTGCACACCACGACACACATGGGGGAGTTGACGATGGCGTTGGTCGTGTGTACACTTGCTAGCTTCTCTAATGGACCCAATTCTCTAATGGGGAACACATTAAACAGTCAGCTGCACTTTGCTATTTTTAACCCCAACATGGAGTCACAAGGGAGGAGGGTTTTGGGCACGCTGTGGGAGCAGAGGTGGTGGAGGGTTACACAAAAAGACAGAAAAAGGACTGTTTACACTCTGGGGAAATCAGAGGAGACAACTACACACACACACACACACATGAGAACACACACACACTAGGACACATTCACACACACACACACACACACACACACACACACACGCAAGAACACACACTAGGACACACACACAGCATCTGCAGCAACAACACGCCTTTTGAACAGTTTTTGTTTTTTCAAAATAAAAGCAGGGCACTTCTTGGATACTTAAAGGAACATAGGGCCATATCTGTTCTCCCCCTCTGGGTCACTCTTTTCTAAGACGTTCCCCGACTCTTGTGTTGCTTTCTAAACAGAAGTGTGTTCTGGGCTGTGTACCGTGTGTTTGTGGCAGAGGTTTGTTGTAATGTGAAATATGAAAGTATGTTTTTCATTACCTCGATCATGAGGTGATGGCCACTCCATCCATGTGAACACCTCCATCCATGATGTCACCTTGTGAGTCTGAAATCTGTTTTCATCACCATGGAAAAAGAGTTGATGGTGTCCCGTCTCATCTCCCTTCAGCCAATCACATTCACCTCCCAACAGCCGCTCAAATGCAAGCGTTACGGCTTTCTCCAGCTACTGTTGTGACAGCAGTAGTAGCAACATGAGCTGCTAACGGCTAGCTCAGATAAGCACATAAACGCAGGGATGAGGGAATTGAAATGCAGGTGCGGTGATGCTCTTGTGTCTGTCTTTAGTCTGTATTCTCCCCAGAGTCGATGAGTCTGTGACAATGTACATTTAACCTCAGGCCAAAATCCAAAGTTTTGGACGAACTTCATCCTTTCAGCCATTTCAGCTCCATGAAGGATTGAAGTCTTTTAGGTCCTATGAAAGACAACATGTTGTTTGTTGTGTGCTGTGGTGAGTCCACCATGGCCACCGCGTCTGGCGTCCAGCAGTGCAGCGTGTCCAATATCAACGTGCTAAGCTACGAAACGTGAATTACTTTGCATTTCAAGGCTGTTGCAAACTTTTAGAATGCGTCCAAAAGAAATGCCAGCCTGCTCGTGTTTATACTTAGTGTGGTGTGTGTGTATAGTGTGTTTGGTTGATAGCTGGTTTACAGCCTCACTTGGCCTGAGCCAGACTGATTAAACTCTGGGTCTGGGAGTGAGCTATCATGGTACCCAGGATAAACCAGCTATCACCACACACGACAGAGAGAGAGAGAGAGAGAGAGAGAGAGAGAGAGAGAGAGAGAGAGAGAGAGAGAGAGAGAGGTGTGTGTGACATTCTGAATCTGCCGCAAAAAAAATTTGAGATTGGAGCTTTAAAGTTCAGGGGGGGCGACACAAACACACACATGCATACACAAATACAGAGAGAGAGAGAGAGAGAGAGAGAGAGAGAGAGAGAGAGAGAGAGAGAGAGAGAGAGAGAGAGACTGTCATGACAGCACGTAACATCTGCTAGGCGTATACCATCATGCCATCTCCAATAAATGCATTCTTCAACTCAACATCTACCCGTGTCCTGTGTTGGAGCAGCACTTAGGTTTTCAGTAATGTTTCCAAGACACTGCTGAAAACACTAGTATTTTGTTAGTATTATGTTTTCCGTCCATGTGTTTCCAAAACGCTGCAGCCTCTCCAATCTGCCGCGACGATTTCGGTTCTTGCCTTCTCTCATGTTATGGTCGGGCGACTTCAGCAGTCTGCAAGATTACGCAGAAAATTGAATGTGTGGCAAAGAGTGCGTGAAAGAGATAAGGATAGTGAAAACAAGAGAAGATAGACAAAGCAAACCCTGACAACAAAACAACAAAATTAATTCCAGCTGTCTCTCTCACACACACACACACACACACACACAATTGAAGACACACTAACACACCTAAGCATTCTGCTCTTCTGTTCACTATCACTGTGTGTGTGGACCTGTATTTTGGTGTCTGCTTGTCACATCCAAATACAACTCTGGTAGTTTTCCATAGTTTCGCGTAGTTTTGCTTCCGAATAAAACTCGACAACTCAAACAAATTGAGAAAAATGTGTCCAAACCACACTAGTCATCAGATGAAATAATAATGCAACCGAGGGTTGCATAGATTCAGTAGGCGGTCCATGTCTCAGAGGGGTTGTAATGAATGTGCCAGGATTCGTATTTACTTTGTGTGTGTGTGTGTGTGTGTGTGTGTGTGTGTGTGTGTGTGTGTGTGTGTGTGTGTGTGTGTGTGTGTGTGTGTGTGTGTGTGTGTGTGTGTGTGTAGTGTCATTACTTAAAAAAAAAAAACATGTAGAATTGCAGTCTCTTTTTTTAGACCCTATTGATTCCCTCAGTTCAATAAATAATTATCTGTCTCTCTGACTCAGCTTCTCTGGCAACAGCTTAAAAAACTGTACAACGGATTGACGCATCGTTCTCAATGTATTATAGACCTGCGCAGGACTATGACCAGATGTGGTACAGATTTCTTTAAAGTTGATCTAATAGACTACATTTCAAGCTACATTTCTTTGCATCCCAATTCAACTCTTTCAATCCCAATTCAAATTGTCACATAGCATAATGTAAGAAGCAATACCTGTGATGGGATTTAGTAAATCACTTTTAATACAAATTGATTTTAAGTGATCAAGCCTCACATTGAATTGTATTGGGTGACAAGTTGGCTTGTGTTCAATACCTCTCAGACCTTTTGATTGGTGGACAAATGTTCCCGCTCTTTTCAACTCTTTCCCCGCTCTTTTTCTCCAGACGTGAACAGACTCAGGTCGGGGTAAAGATATACCGTATACCTTCCCCTGGCAACCAGCGCTTATAATTCATATTTATCAAATAAATCAGAGGCAGAATGTGTTATTTTTGGGCAATGAAAAGCCTCTCTTGTGTTTTGTGTTTCCCAGGCAACGAGGAACCGTTGGCAACCCCCACAGGTAGCAACACCCGCAGGTAGCATAGATGTTACAGACCATTTAATTAGCGTAGCTTGCGTCAAGTGATTTTTTTTTAAATAAAACTTGAAAAATAGTGGTTGGGGGCATTTTAGTTAGATTACATTGGTGCATAACTACATTTTATTCATAATTCATTTGTGTTGACCCTCCAGTTTACAGTATTGTTTCACTGTGCGTGCGTGTTTCGAAGTGAAATGCTAGCTAACAGGTTACATGTGGTGACTTCTAGGTTGTTCTACAGTTTATTTGTTTCATTCTTATTGTGCCGTACTATTTTCATGTTTTGTGTTTTACTTTTAACAAATTTGTGCAGAAATTTTGGAAAAATGGCAATATGTTAAGAATTAGATACATTCACTGTTGTGCACTGGTTCTTTCCTAAAGAACATGGTTTAAAGCAATGTGTTGTTTTATAACTGGGTCGGTGTTATGTGCTTTTTCAGCTCGATGGATCAACGTTAAAATGTGTCTGTACTTATGGTAAAAGCGGAGTTTGATGTACGTGACGAAATGTGACGTTTACAGCAAAATGAAAGTGTGTGTGTGTGTGGAAGGAGTAATTTTGAAGATCGATGCGTAAAATATTTCGTTTAAATATATATTTATACTATTGAGTGTGAGTACACTACTTGGAGTCAAACAAAGAAGCAAATTCTGTCAGGGCGGTTGGACTTCTTTATACAAGCTGGATCACTTCAGAACCTGTCATTTAATACTTAGCTATAGGGACACCAATCCAGTAATAAATAACCTAACTACCAATATCTAGTCACATCAGTCCATACATGACCATGAACAAACTAATAACGATTCTTCTCTCATTCGTTTTTTCGGGGTGAGAATATTTAAGCAACCTGCTGCAAGGAAACAAACTCAAATGTGAGGTTCTTTCAGTGTCATTTATTATAATTATTTTTCCAAATGTATTTGACTATTGTGACAAGGCTGTGTTTGGTATGATACTAGTGGTGTACACAAGAAGTAATTCATTCTGAAATTAATGACGCTTAACTGGCCTGAAAAAAAGTGATGTTTACTGAAGTCTAAAACTCGGAAACTGCTGTTTTACGCGAATCACTTTTCCTGCGTGAACACTATTTTACGCCGCTCTTTAAGACAGCACTAACATGATTCAAGTATGGAGGACGTCGGGTCTGATCTGAGCGTTGTTGCGTGGCTAGCGGTTCCATCCCATGGGCCTGCCAGTTTGTGTGCCGAGCTTATTACAGAGAAGGCTGATTGTCACTCCAGTTCAGTAGTTCAGTGCCTATATTAAATGTGAGGTTGTGCCTCAACTATGAACTCTGTTCCACAATAAACTATTTTGACTTGCTGTCGGATCCTGTATGTCTCTGTGTGTTTTCTTTTTTCGAAGAAGAAATACCTGTGCGAGAGGGAGAAGAGTAGACGAGGAAGAGCGGAGGAAGGTTGTGTACCAACACTCATCCGATAGCGATTCCACTTGATGATCTTCAGTGAGAGACTGAGAGGTGAACTCAGAGATCAGGATGGTCTCATGAGGCTACAGCCCTGGGCCCAGTTTCCTCAGATAGCAGGCCCAATAAAACTCTCCTTATCTCTCTGCAAAGCAATGTCAGGGTCCCCTGAGGAGAAGAGAAGACAGGAGAGGGAAAGGAAGAGAGATAGAGGAAGAGGAACAGGTGGGAGAGCGAGATAATGTTTAGTCATTTAGCAGATGCTTTTATCCAAAGCGACTTACAGCAAATTCAGAAACATGTCATTAATGTGCAGGTTGGGATCAGGGGGCATCTTGCTCTAGGACGCCTACAGGGAGACTGAGGACACTGTACTGGACACCCAGTACTTTTTGGCTGGGAGAGACTTGCTAATTTATATCCTGCCCCCATGAGATGAGGCGGTGGAGGGGACTGGAGGAGAGCTATACATCAAACCGAGACCCGACGATGTGGTGTGGTGTACTACAATGGGTTTTTGAGTGCAGTGGCGCTCAAAGCATGTGAGAGGTTGGTGGTGGTCGGGCGTTTGCGGGTGGCATCAGACAAATGTCACTGATCCATAATAAATGAATTTGACATCAACCGCCACTCAAAGCCACTTACCACTGAGAGACGGCGGGCGCCCGGAGCAAGATTAAGAGCAATGATTTCTGTCTCCTGGCAGATAACATTTGCAGACTCATTGTTATGAGTGCAAAATGCTGGGTTATATCCAGTGGCATTTAGATAGTTCTACAGCATATGTTCTCCATCTCATTGTGTTGTATTGTTTAATGTTTTCTGTTGCCAATTATAAACTAGTTCATTTGTACAGAGAAAAATTGGCTGGTTTTCGAGTTCGACTCCTGCTCTGATTTATCTTAATGGTGTGCGCTGGGTCCTGTCCGTAAAGAACATGGCTTTTAAAACAAGGAATTTATGAATTATTAGGAACAGTTTGGATGTTGAAACATTGCCACTGAGATAGAGTGAGATTAATGCTGCAACATTAGAGCCAACTGTCCGCTCAACTACGGTATACATGTTAAGTAGCAGGTTCAGTGATATTAACTACCACACATTTACATATTAAGACTATGAATGTATTTTTGCAGTATACCCTTGTGTGCCTATAATTAATCCGGCCAAACATTTACTTTTCCCCTGCTAGCTACTAAGTAAGCCGCTAAGTGTCAAACTCGCGAAGCGACAGGGATATTAATGGCCAAACTTGTTTTTGAAACGTCTCTGTTGTCGCACATACTTACATACTGAACATTTAAATTAGCTCCCAACTGCCAACTGTGTGAATTCGGCGTGAAGAGCGATGATTTCCGTGGACGCGCTGCGGCGCAGTGCTACGCTCCAGCAGCCGTCCTGATGACTCCTGCAGGAAGCTGCGTCGTCCTCATTCTGAAGGGAATAACACGCGCTCTCCGCCGCTCTTCTGTCGAATAGGATCAGCTGTATAACACTGTTTTATTGTTTTCAATTTGTAGGATAATTGACCAGGACATTAGCCAGGACATTAAACCCACAGGTAAAGGGTTTGCGTTGGGTAAATTCAAGGATTACACTGCGGTGTCTTGGGAAGATGTAGTAAAATGTATGCAAAGGCAATTATTCCTGTGGGGGTGTGTGAGTGTGTGAGAGAGAGAGAGAGAGAGAGAGAGAGAGAGAGAGAGAGAGAGAGAGAGAGAGAGAGAGAGAGAGAGAGAGAGAGAGAGAGAGAGAGAGACAGAGAGAGAGACAGAGAGAGAGAGGGTGTGTGTATCCAGACCAGTCCTGGGCCCAGAGTGAAGGGGTAACAGGCTGACACTTGGGGTCACCTGCATTAGGGGTCATGAGAGATTTCTGACTGGGTGCTATGGATACCTGATATCTGTGCATGTTGATGCTTGATGCTTCAGAAATTCAAATGTTTGGTTCCTGGATCATAATACTTACATACTTTAGTTTTTTTCTTGGCTGCTTGTCAGATAAACCAAACAAATGTAAGACATCACTTTGGACTCTGGAAACTCTTGTGATGGCGTTTGCTATTATTTATGACATTTTCTAGACTAAATAAAATAAATATACCGTAGTTTGATTAATTGGCTATGAACATAATCTTTATTTGCAGCCCTAAAGGAGTCGAACAGCAGGTTGGAGCAGTGTTTAATAACCACTCATAATCCTTCATATTCACATGCACAGCAGTGGGGATGTGTGGCTCTTATCAGGGAATTATGACACGACGTATTTATGCACCACAAATCTTTTTCTCAAATTTAGAAAAAAACGATTTTTTACACACACACACACACGTTGTGTGCCCTGCGTGTAGAAACATGTTTTTGTGTTTCTAAAGTGAGTTTTTTTTTTACATGTTTTTTCACACCATGCTAAACTAGGAACGATAACCCTGGCAGGGTTAAGAGAAGAGACGAGACACGAGAGAGAAGAGAGGAGATGAGAAGAGAGGGGAGAGATGATGGAGATAATGAAGAAGATAGAAAAAAGGAGAGCCCGGGGGAGAGGGGAGGTGGGAGAAAAGAGGAGAATAGGAGAGGGACTCGAGAGAAGCGAAGAGAGGGCAGGAGAAGAGAGAGGGAAAAGAAGAGTTAATTTCCATAATCCGCCGGCTCCTGCTCCCCTTCACGCCTCCTCATTCTGGAGTCTCCAGCAGAAGAGGAGGTGGGCTGGAAGGAACCACTCCCTTTGAACTTCTCTCCCTCCACTCTCTGCTGATTTCTTTCCTCTGCTCTCCTCTCCTCCTCTTCTCTCGTCACATCTCCTCTCCTCGCTTCTCCCACTCTCCTATGCTTTCCTCTACTTTTCCTCTTCTCCTTTCCTCCATCTATCCCATTCTCATCTCCTTTCCTATTTCGACTCCTCTCCACTATCTCTCCTCATCTCTTGTATTGCTCCGTTCCTCCTCTCCTCCGCTCACCGTTTTTCCTCACACTTCTTGTTCAAGCTAACATCGTGTTCACCTTCCAGAACTAAACAGAAAGCCAGATGCAAACATTATATATTTATTGTTCACCCAACTAATGGTAACATAACTAACATTTTGAATAACATTTGGAAATAACAAAAGGAAATGCATATATCAGCCTTATCTTGTCACCTGCTGTGTCCTACTGCCCCCTAGTGGCAACAACCTGCTTCACGGTAAAACCCTCCATGTGTGCTTTAGGTTTCCCTGTTTAGTCTTAAAGGGCCCCTATTTTACCAGCAGGTTACACGCCATTTCAAAATCTACCCTCTAGTGACATCACAAGTGGAGGTAAAATAGGGGCCCTTTAAGTAGCAGATGTTGAAATCAGAGGAAACAGCTTAGCTTAGCTAATCCGAAGGCTAATGGTAAACTCATTGTGTACTCTCGTGTACTCATTTAGTTCTGTTGGTTCAATGGTTCCTGCTGTGGACCATTCAGCTGCTCAGGCTCTTCAGAGCCGCTTCACTCTCAATGACTTTAGCTCTCATGCGGGCGATCATCTCGTCCTGTGCCAGCTCTTCGAAGTCAAAGTCTTCGTAATGTTTCAGAGTCGGCATCAAGACACTGCGGCCAGCGTGGTCCTCCTCCCCCGGCTGGTCACTGCTTGCTGCTCCTGTGTTTTCCATATCGGGCGTACTGGAGCCGGTGGAGGTGACCTCCTGCGGTTCTTCTTCTCCGTCTTCATGAAGACCAGCAGGGTCCTCTGGGACTTGTAATTCTCCAGGGGAGGTCGGTGGGCTGTTGGCTGGGTGAGGTTCTGGGCTGGACTGTGGGAAAGGGAACAGAATATTACAGCAGGATGCTCCTATAGTTTCAGCACTTCAGTCCATAGACAACTCCTAGGTCAGGCTTATCTGAGAAGTACCATGTGGTAATGTTACATGTGCCATGTTATGGTGCGCATATCGGTGTCACACTTAATGCAATAATGCAATAATGAAAACAATAGTGTACAACAATAGTTTGTTCCAACCACTAGAAATTCAGTTGGGGGATACGGGATAGTGACGGCTGAGCTGCTGACAGGCTGCTTCTTACAGTTGGTCTGGTGCAGTAAATGTTGACCTCTCACTACTCGCATCACGTTTAAACCAAGATAGGCTATACTTTTAACTTGTTTCACACTTGTACAACTTGTATCACTTCAATTTCTTAGCAAACGTGCTCGACACGCATCGTCCTGACACAGGACAGTTGAAGTTGATGTGGCCTTATTGTAGGGCTGAACTTTTATTTTGAACGATATGGCTGTGAGTGGGAATGATCTTTTTTTTTTTGCATCACAATTTTAAATTTCACTAGAATAAAACGTATTAAAATCACAATGTGACATTTGTTGGGGTCTGTACCAAACAAACATGTTTTCCTTCATCTAAAGACACTACAGTACATCTCTGCAGCACTAGTAGGCCCCCCATTTATAACGCTGTCATACATTTACATTTACACATTTTGGACCTTATCAAAATATGGCTCTTGGGATGTGGAAACTTATCATCAATGTATTTATTTAGGCTATAATGTTTAGGCTATAATATAACAGGTGATATTACCCAGGGGCGGCCTTCCGAGGCAGAGGACCCCGTGGGGGACGGGGCCCGGGGGGCCAGGTCTCCTGCCGGGTCCCCTGGTGGGTCCCCTGCTGGGTCCCCTGGTGGGTCTCCTGTCGGGTCTCCTGGCGGGTCTCCTCCTCCTCCTCTCCTCCGCTTGGGCTTCTTCATGGACAGGTAGACACGACCCTTGTAGACCACCACCGAGTCCTGGTCCATCCGAGGAGGAGGAGAGGTCCGTGGGACCCTGCAGGAGCTGCGACGCCCCCTGGAGGAGGTGACATCCCGCAGCACCCCGAAGGCCGTCTTGTTGGAGGTCACGAAGGGGATTTGCAGCGGACTACTTTTCTCCGCGGCGGCGAGCTCCTTGCGCATGGACCACAAGGTGCCTCCCCACACCGGGGGCCGCGGAGCGGGTCCTCTTCCGCACCAGGACCGGGGAGATCAGGGTCCCCTTCGGAGACGTGGAGGGGGAGGGGGGCGTGGAGGAGGAGGACCTCGTCGGGGGTCGGGGGAGTCCCATCTGCCTCAGCACGCAGGCCGGTATGGTCCAGAGGTTGACGGATCCCACCAGAGCATCTTTGGGGACGTAGATCTCCAGACCTTCCGGGGCCTCCATCATGGAGGGGAGGGGTGACGCACCGTTCGACCCTGAAGTCCTACAAGGAGGACCGGGGTTGGACGTCCAGACCCGCCGCTTGACGAATCACGCAAGTCTTGTACTAGTGGACCCTCGTGGTGGTGACCCGGGTCGGGTCCAGGTGGAGATGTGGGACGGTGTGGTCCCTCCTCGAGGCTTCTTCTCTCTGTTGTTATGAGAGGAGGACGTCGTGGGTCTGCCGCCCTCTGGCGGCGTGGTGGTGGGGGGACACATGGCGCCGTCCGGTCCGGACTGGTCCTGTCTGTCCCTTTCAGATCATGTCCCCCGGCCACAGGGACACTGGTGGTGGTTTCTCTGTCTCCCGTCCAGAGCCTC
>JAOPHQ010002571.1:147500-192500 GCA_030340625.1 Merluccius polli
TAAAGGCTATGCTAGGTCTAGGGAGAGACAGTAAACTCATCTATCTAACCTATAGACATATACCTAACAGTGCAAGTGGAGTTGGAGCACTTGCACATACGGGCATACACATAGTTGGACATATACACTATATTACCTAGGAAGATATAAAGTGTGCACACTTAGGAGTAGTTCTATGCTATAGTAACACCACAGGGAGCATAGATAAGATTACAAATCCCTGTAAGCCATTTTGGGAGTTTACTTAGTAAACCCCCACTGGCCAAGACCCCCCACCCAGACTACCCAGACTTCCCCCCCCTCCCCCGACGACTGACCATGAAGAAGGGGACAAAGGGACATGGCGTTGACCAGTCTATCATTTACTTCGCGAGACGCCATTACATTGCGCGAGTGTGCTAAGTGTGAATGAAGTTGTGCGCTCCTAGAATGCAAGGGGAGAAGGCAGAATGAAGGCAATACAATAATTCGGTTTAATGTTATTATCTAGACATTTAAATTCATAAATAACTATGTTAACAGATGTCATTACTGCGATAAAAAGTGTTGTTGTGTAAAAACTGATTATTCATAAGCATCAACTTGTCAGTAATATGAAGGTGTTCAAATTGACATTAACTCTTTGTTTTATTCTTTCCTTTAACCTTAAGAGAAGGAGGGGACCTCCATGCCCCTTCCAAAGACAGATCATGAACATCTCTTTTTGTTTTTATTAATGATAAGAAATTATAAGGTTAACAAAGGAGGAAAGGAATGTTGGACATGACACAATGAGATGGGGACAGTAAGTGGTGATTCTTAAAACAAAAGGATTTATTTAGAAAGTCAGAGGGAAGTAAATAGAAGGATAGAAGAAGAGATGAGGGGTAAGAAAAGTTAGAGAAAGGGTAACAATTAAACAAATCAATTTGTAGGTTGCTCAGTTTACCTCCATAATGTGGTGCCCATTGTTTTGTTTTTATGTACGATGTTTTGTTTTTGCTCAATGATGCTGACCGTTGCTAAGGCTTAGATGGGCCGGAGTGTTTTCACCTGGGACACACACACGGGTGCCATTTGATTATTAGAGGTGACTTGGACGATGACAATGAGGAAATTGAGGTTGGTTTATTTGAGGTATACCCATTTTGAGTAATAGTGGGGCGGCTTAGCTGGAAATTTTATAAGAATCGTGCACTTTGTGATAAAAGCGTGAAATTTGGTATACCTGTAGCCAAAAGCAGTCCCAAAAAATGTAGATATCGGGCCATCGTGAATTTTCAATATGGCGGCCGTGGCAGCCATTTTTCAAAATGGCTGCCATTGCCATCGATTTCAGGTTGAATTTTCTTATACATGTGGATTTTTCTTTTATATTGTTGGTCTAATTAGTTAATTTCTTACCAATGCATAGTTTATGGGTGTTAGTACATGGATACATACAAATAAGTAGTTTAAATGTCAAGATAGTTGTTATTTTTCAAGATGGCGGCTTTAAAATGTACAAGTTGCATAGTTAAATCCGACATGGACAATTCTTTCATCAAATCACATATTTGTATGTTTCTGAATGTTTTGAACATGTGGTACTGAGATCAAATAAGTACTACAAGTAGGGCTGCAGCTATCGAATATTTTAGTAATCGAGTACTCTACTGAAAATGACATCGATTAATCGAGTAATCGGATAAAACGTATTGTTGCTTGGTTAAAGAGCAATTATGAATACACAAGAGAAAATAACATATTTCACTTAATAATGAATGACCAATTGGTTTCCTTTTTTAGAATCAACTGTTTTTATTTAGCAAGTATTTTCTGGTCTTGAAACATTACCAAAGAGGCAACTGCTAACATAAATAAGAATAAGTAAAACACAAATAAAATTAAATTACTTTCAAGATAACAAAAATAAATTAAATTAAATTACTTTCAAGATATCAAAAATAAATAAAATTACATTACTTTCAAGTTATCAAAAACATAAGGCATTTATTTTGCAGTGTCTTTTTGCAGTGTACAATTAAGACAACTACTGTATTGGAACACAATAACCACACACATAATCAATAGAGTGAGACACACTGTGACCAGCTACGTAGTAGTTGACTAAATTTTACAACTGCTTAATTAACTTTATTATGTTTTTATTTCCATCTAGACTCATCAGCGCTGTCCTTTTAAATTTTAAATCAACCCTCTATGAAGTCATGTCGTCACGCTCGTAATAAACTAACCACAAACTTGACAGTAGTCAGTCATAATTAACAAAAACCTAGCCCTCTGCAAGGCAGGCGTTTATGTTCGTAAAATACATTAACGTTGATCAAACTGATTTGCTACGTTAATATTACCTTGTCTCCGGTCCTCCGCTCAATAGAGCGTAACAGTGACCGCCCCTTTTTTAACAGCAACGGTGCCGGAAGTAAATTTCCCATGCATTTATCTCGTCCACTTTTCGTAGAATCCTTATAAAAATAGTATTAAGCCTTTAACCAATAAGCCAATGGTAGTCGTGACCATATTATGTTTGATTCGGGCATAAAAAGAATTTGGAAAACGGAAGAAAAGGCAAAGGTACAAGACTGTGTACATTATTTTGTGAACAAGTGAACTCATCCCATAAACCATTGCGAACCCTTTCCGACAACTTCCAACCCGATAGTTTAGCGTGCTTCTTGCACCTTTGTAATTATTATAGTGTTTATATTTTTAATAAAAGTTGTGTCATATATTGTGTGTGTATGTATAGTGTTTCATAGTGTATATAGTGTTGTCATCGACATGGTACAGTCCTGACTGCAATCACCGCTCGCGCGTCCAACAATGCCGATTCCAAATGTGTGTCGGGCGGCTAAGACAGAGTGTTATATAATGGGTTATATAAGGTAATAACGTTTCTCGTTTTTAATACATGTGATTTTAGTTACGTATTCATTCAACATTATGTATTCCTAGGCTTTATACTACCCAAATTACTATACAACACTGCTATATCATATATTTTTATTTTGTTTTTAATCATATATCATCGTATATTCTATATCAACATATTTTTCAATATGTACAGCTCATTTCATCTACAGCTCTAACAACAACTCTAACTTTCCATGAGTCTAAGGGAAATCATGGTTGCTCTGTGGTAAACGATCGAGTTCAGTGGTAGCAGTAATCGACGCCTTGACTTTCGTAGGTAAACGTTTCCATGGTAACAGCGAGCTCCACCAATCAAAGACGTCGTGTTACACTTTAGGATTGTGGGTAATGCAGTCCTTCTAAATGACATCGCGAATAAAACTTGTTTTCTTGAAACCTTCCTTTAGTTTTTGGTTACTAAAGTTGCCTATCCTATCATTGCACAATAAAACGGCCGGTTGTAAGTATACATTGTATGGTTACGACGTAATGGCTTTTAATCAAAATCTCGACGGCACCGCACTGTTGCGCTCTATTAAACTAACGATTCCTCGAGGCAGAAAAAAATCCTCGGACCATTTTTTGTATTCGAGGTACTCGAATTACTCGAGGAATCGTTTCAGCCCTAACTACAAGCATTAACTGCCATACAGCCTATTAAGGACAACTGGTCAGCAATTCCCTTCACAAAAACAGAGGGCTGTGCAGTCTAAGGCAGCTTTTTTGCACTTGCACTGCTTAACACAGCCCTTCTTACATCTGCAGGAGACGAGTTCAAAACTAGACTGGCCTGCATCTAGTAGGCATGTCCAGAAGGGTTCATAATGACCCTCAGCCTTTGACCAGCCCCAATTACACGGAGAAGGCAGCTCTGGTGTTGATACCAGCATCTGACCCCATACATACCCCCCTTGGTAGACTGCCCTCTTAACATGCTCCTGTAAGGCAGCCTGAGTTGGAGGGATGGACTGTACATTGTGCCTCTTGGTAAATAACTTCTTTCGCGCTTGGTCTATTTCTGTGGACGTGCTGGTTCGGTCATACAGCAGAATAACAAACCGAGCTATTGTTATCATCACCTCCTGCGGAATGTCATGAGGAGCACACGACAGTTGTAGCAGAGCATTTGTGAGCTCTGGAAACACAGCCCACACAGCCCATGCAGTCTTTTTCCCATGGCCAGCAAAGCTTGATACAGTATCACACCCAGTCAGAGCATGAAACAGAGGAAGAGCACGTGCCTTCTCAGGCCCAAGTGCAGCTGAAATTCCATGGGCTGCTATGTATCGAAAACTCTTTCCAGTACCAAACGCTAACCAAAGCTCAACGTCTGGATTGAGACCTTGCACTGCTGCCACAGCTAAAACTACAACGTCTGTATCGACAGTCTGGATTATTATTTTCTGGTGACCATTTTGAACTGCATGGGCCACGTGCAATAACATGCGAGTATCAGCTTCCTCGTGAGTGCATGGAGAAATTGAGGAAAGATCAGGTAGGGATGGACTGCTGAGGACTCCAACATCATCTGTGATAACGAGCTGTTTATCTTCCCGCACACAATCAAACCATTTCAGCAGGGCTTGTGAGAGAAACGTGAATAGCTCGGTCTTATTGCTGTCAACCCTCAGAAAGTTTTGCCAATTCTGGGGAATGGCTGCAGAACCTACCACGCGTCTCTGCACCCCTTTTCCACGCTTTGCTCTTGTTGTTGCCTTCAAAGACTCGGACAAGTAGCGGTCCCACACCAGATCAAGCCTGGTCACACTTGTATGTTTTCTGGACAGATAAGGAATGAAGACATCATGGGCGTATTCATTGAAGGTTTTTACAGCACTTGGTTTTAGCATCTGGACAGTGACTGCCCCATCAATAATTACACAGGTAACCTTGGAATTGTCAGAGTATGAACTATGAACATCCTCAAGGCATGACAGAAGATCACTCTTCACACCCTGGTAGAGACCACCACATCCATCTGAGAGTGCTGGGGGACATGCCTGGTTCTCATGTCTGAAAAACTCATCAAGATTCCCATCCCTGCTCTGGCAAGCAATGTACAACCTTGAAAACAGCTGCATGTCTTGTTTCATAGTGACTAATTGCTGCTTGGATTTAGATAGTTTCCTCACAGTTGCATTGCCAAAGACAGTCACCTTGTTCCGTGTGATTGGGTTATCCACTGGCTTTGTCCGTTCAATAAGGCATTCCATGCTGTACATTTCAAATTGGTGCTCCCCTGTCTGCTTCACATTTCTAACTCTTTCAACAGCTGAAGGACCAGGGATTTCTTTGGAGTGAAGTACAATCAGGTCCTTACTTTCCTCTTCAAAGGGGTTCCCAAAGTCTTCCAGGACACTAAACTAGAGACCTAACATCCCTGATGAATGAGGTCTGGACACTATTTGTTTGGTCATGATGTGAAGTGTCATCCGCTCTTCTGCAATGGGAAGAACATACCTCAAACTCCTGAATAAGTCTGGCAACCTCTGGGCCTGCTACCATCCATCGGAGCAAAGCAGATGGGTTGTCAGTTAAGCCTACAGCACCACCATCTCCTTTGATGCAAGCATTCATTTGCTCATGGGCCTGGTCAATGGCAATTGAAGAAAACACCCTCATACTCTTTTGCACTGTGAAGTTGCCTGCATGGAATTCTTGAGCTATGTTAGGATGTTTCCTTGGGAGTTCTGCCATGTCTCTCAAGTGAACAGGGATCCACCTGGCATAATGCGTATGGTCCATAGCATGGAACCATTTGGCCAGTTCAGTGAGTGCATCGAGGTACATGGAGAAAGATGCCTCTCGCAGTGAATGAACAAAGACCAGCATGAGTAGCTCTAGTTCAAGTACAATGGACCAGTACTGAAACTGGGGGATGTTATCAGCTCTCTGTTGACACCAAGCTTCAAAATGTAGAGGTACACCATCTCTCTGTGTCTGACAATACTTGTCATGTGCCCGATGCTGCAAAATATTCAAAGCTGCAGCTGTTATCTGATGGGCTCTCCTGCTGCGTGTCACATGAGCTGCTTTGAGGAAGGAGTCAGCTGTGCCTGAAGATGCAATGTCAGCTTCAACCAGTGCCTCAACCCAACCACTTCCCTGCAACCAGCTTCCCAGCATTTTCAGTGCTGCCATTTCAATATGCAACCCACCAAACATTACAACTAACTTGCCTTCACCATATATGTCAGGCCACTTAAACTGAATTTGCTTTGCCAGGGCATACAAAGGTTGGTCGAATGTTACCACTGGAGTCTGACCAGGATTCAGGTGTTCCACAGCTTTACCGATGACATCAAGTGAATGCTTGATCATGGCCACAGAGTGAGCACTTTCATGGAACAGGGGAAGGAGAGCAATTGGAGACATGGCACGAGATACATGTGTTTGTCTGCTAGCATGAAAGGCAGCCCATGAGACATCCAAAGCCCCAGCTGCAGCTGTTTTGTTTTCAGCGCTCTTCCTTGCATTAGCCAACCACTGGTGCTCTGCCTCGATGTGCTGTCTGATGCCACCTCTAGTAAGTGATCTTACACTTGTCTCTGGGACCTCTAACACCTTGAAGTTACAGGCTACAGGTGGAATTTCTGTGTAATACTCTGGCAAGTGGACAATTGTCTTGGAACGCTCTACCTCATCATCACAGAGTACGATTTGTTTTGTGCCAGCCTCTTCCCCATCAAGGGAAGGATGCTGCATTAGAGAAATTGCAGTGCCATGGAAAGAATCTCTCGCTGTGGTTGAACTGGGATTGTGATCAATATTGTCAACAGCAGCAGTGGTAAACACCTGAGAGAGCAACTGTGGAGGGCATACCACCTTTTGTCTATGATAATGTCTGCAGACATTGTTCCCCAGCTGAGTTGAAAGTTGAAGAACACGGTCATAGGATACACTCAAACCCAGGTGTGCCATTCTATCTACTAGTTCCTTTTTACGTGTGTGGGCATGTAGCATCAGTCCAACGTATAAAGGAACTGGTGTCTCCTGTGACACTGTGTCTGACAAAAGCATCTGAACCTGATGCACGGTTGTGCTTGACACAATTGAATTTGAGAAGCTGCGCAATAGCCAGTGCAGCAGGCGATGTTGCCTCCGCCATTTGATATTTAATACTGGGTCCCTCTAGGACCATATTCACGAGGGTCAGTAACAGCTGTGGCACAGAGTCCTCTTGGCATCTTTCAGGGAACCCATCAAAAGATTTGGCCTCACCAAATATGTAACGCCGCACAATCTGTGCAGCACGTGCGATATGCATTACATCTTTGGTGTTGTCCTGTTCACACGCTTTGGTAAGAGCAATACCAACATCATCCTCAAAGGCCATCAGGATGTCTCTTCCCTTTGTGTATGCTCGCATATCAGGGAACTCAGCAAGAAGTTTTTCCTTCAGGCGGGTGGAATGTATCCTGTTCTCAACTCCTACTCCTATCTGTTCCATTCGCGAATGGTAGAGGTTAGCAAGTTCAGCTAACTTAAAAACTGGTGCCATTTCCACATTTTGCTTAGTTTCATCGATGTAAAGGACCAGCTCAGCAAACACGATGTCAGATGCAGATGACTCATATCCCTGGCCATCATCTTGATGAATTTTATGGCTGGCCTTTCTGGCCTGATTATAGAGACCTACGAGACATCTTGTGTGATACTTAGCTTCAAGAGCCACCATGTCCCCAGCACTGAGTTTCCTTAGTAATTCTATGTCTTGAAGTATGGTTGCAGCGCTACGGACCCGTTCATCAACTTTAAATGTTAATGGGCTTGATTTGCAACCATGGCAGCCTCAATACCTTGGCCTTCATCGAGTCTTTCAAGACAGAATGTAGAGGGAAGCAGACCAAGCTCACTGAAATGGATGAGGTTTCCTGCGAGAGAACTGTATCCACTACCCTTGTCTGTTCTCTTGGACTGCAAAGGACATGTTAGTGCCTCTGCTGTACATTCTTGGCATATAATGCAGAGCCTCCAGTCAGTTTTAGTTTGGTGAGAAGTAGCTGGACCTTCACCATCAAGATGCAAAAGTTTGAAGTTTTTTGCCATTTTCAGAACAACAAAAATAAGATCTGAAAATTTTTTTTGTACTTTATTTTTTTTAAATTGATTTTTCAAACAAACACAGGGGATGGGGGTGGGGATGGGGGTGGGGATTGGGGTCAAACGACCACTTACTGCCGTGGGGTAAAAAGAGAGAAATGGATGCCGGACAGAGTCACTATCACAGCTTCAAATTAATAATAAACAACTAATTATTAACACTGACTAGAACTATATAATTGAATAGAAAAATATTATACATGAAGATATAAAGCTTTTTGTAGTAAGGAGAGTAGCTATCCTTCCAAAAGTTTGCCACAGGGCAGCACATTCAACTATCTGGTGCAATACCGATCTGTCTGTGAGGTCTGCCCTCTGCCTTATATACCTGCCTGCAGCATATTCATTTCTGCTCTAGACATTTTAAATATATCTTGTTTTGTGATTGGGTAAACATCCCAGGAAGGTTTCTGATTTGTCAGTGACATTATAGGTGGCCACACCCCTTCGATGAAGAGCGATGAAAACTATGATAACTATTCCCATGTAACATGGGAGCATTGTTTATTTGTTTACAGAATTCATATATTTGTATCTTTTTTTAAATGTAGTAATACAACTTTGTTATATATTTTTTCTTAATACCTTTCAAAGTTGTTAAAATAAATACTTTATATGTGGAAAATATTTTTTATTCTGAAGATTTGTTTACAGATTTCATAAATTTTAAAAATCTTTTTAAAATGTAGTAATACAACATTTAAAGGTACTAAGAAAAACATAACAAAGTAAAATATCCTTTAACATAGCTGTTGTTTTAGAGTAGCACGTTAACTATTTGTATGGAAAATATTTTTTATTCTTAAGATTTGTTTACCGATTTCATACATTTTGAAAATATTTTTTAAATGTAGTAATACAACATTTAAAGGTATTAAGAAAAACATAAAGTAAAGTAACCTTTAACTTGGCTGTTGTTTTAGAGTAGCACGTTAGCACGTTAACTATTTGTATGGAAAATATTTTTTATTCTTAAGATTTGTTTACCGATTTCATACATTTTGAAAATATTTTTTAAATGTAGTAATACAACATTTAAAGGTATTAAGAAAAACATATAACAAAGTAAAATAACCTTTAACATGGCTGTTGTTTTAGAGTAGCACGTTAGCATGTTAACTATATGTATGGAAAAGGCTGTCAGTGGAAGAAGAAATAAAAAGTATCCCTAATTTTTCCATGTGTTTTAGTTTTATTTATCTACTATCCTGTCTACAGCCAAACATAAGACATGGTACGAGGATGCGTGTTGTAATGTAGATCTTAGCACGTTAGCAAAATATTAGCCCTCTAGCAAAATATTACTAGAATAGAACTATTAACTATTCATGTGCAACAGGGCTAATCTAAAGTAACTTAAAAATGAATACTGCAACCTAAAAACCATCTTAATAGTAAATCTCCATCATTAAATGTATAATCTAAGGCAGACATCATCTATTTTATATGCAACTTAGGCATTTTACAGTTACAGTTGTCATGCTAATTGTGGCGGCCATCTTGAATTTTTCAAAACTTATTTGTACTTTTAGTGTAACTTTTGAAAAACTATTTATGGTGACAAAACTAACAAACATCATCAACATTATCAAATTATATCCTGAAAATAGAGCTGAAAAGGTTGTGTTTGGCAGCCATTTTGAAAAATGGCTGCCATGGCCGCCATGTTGAAAATTCATGATGGCCCGATATCCAATTTTTTTATATATGCTTTTGGCTATATGTGTACCAAATTTCATGCTTTTATCATAAAGTGCACGGTTTTTCAGCTAAGCCGCCCCACTATAAGCAAAACTATTCAATGACTGTGTGACTACATATATATTCAATTTTCACTTCATTCACCATATTCACCTATTGTTTGACTCACCTTTGTATGCACGTTTGTTTTGATATAACTTTCACATATGGTTTGAAGTACTTAGATTAGTAACGATATAAGATCATTAAGATCATTTAGGATTTGGACACGCCTGATCTATAATTCCATAATAGAAACGACTGTCTACATATTGTTTGTTGTATTGTGTTAGATGTTTTTCTGCAAAGATACTGGTTGGTTCTGGTCTCTCTTCCCCTCAGGACAATGGAGGGGGGTCCATTAGGGAGAGGACAGTTGATCTGGGTTTCCTGCCCTAAATGGACTCAGAGACTCATATCAGGACATTGAAATGGACAACATACACAAAATGAACAGCAGGAACATTGCTTCCTGTTACCAGTGGTTGATAAGTTTCATATTAGGAGGCAACATGGCTGACAGTCTTATCTGAATGTGATGTGTTTTTACGCTCTATATTTTCTATTTTCTTTTTGATTCCTTTAATGATTGACTATTCACAAGTGATTAGTGTTGAAAGATGTTAACACTCTGTAATGATGATTTGTTGTGCATTGACAGTGATTGGATTGCAGAGAAGTGCTTCATCCTGATGGGGTGAGATCTTCTCTAGATTAGGAAACCGTCATGATACTCTTTTTTCATCTCCTAGAGGTGGTTTTCGACTGGATGATGGTAACCCGACCTGGATAGACCTCTCTTCAGCTGCTGAAAGGGTAAATGGGAAGAGCTCTTCCGGTGGGGTGAGACTAGCTCATGAATTTGGCCTTATTAGAACAATTAAATAAGTCTACCTAGTCTAAAAGTAAACTAAAATAATGTGGGCATAAGATTTAAAGGTAACGCTAGAAGACTAAAATAGTTGTGCCAAAAAGCTTGATAAACTAGGACCTAGAATCCCTGTCATATACTTTATATTTTATGATATCATCAATATATAAAGGCCAATACAAGCAGGAAGAATGAATGCAACATGCTTAACTTTGTGTTAATTTTGCGTGACTTTTTCAAAGTCACGAGGGGGGAATAAGTAGTGTATTTTATTTTTAAGGGGGGAAATATTTTTGCATTTTATTTACAAGGGGGGAATATTTGTGCATTTAGATTTTTTTTTTGTTTTTTTCGTTTTATTTGTTTAAGTGTTGAATTTGCATAAGTCAGACATATGTTCTTTAAACATTTGCAAGGACCTGGTTAAAGTAAGCATTGGGAAATACTTCAGCAATCTGTTGGGAAAGGATCTAATGCACAAGCTAGTTTATTGATATAGTAAATTGGGAATTACTACGCCAACGCCTAATGCTGTTATGCTGTGTTTAATACCTTAACTTGTTAGCTTTTTCCACGGCCGTGTCAAAACTACAGCGCCAACACCGGGTGGTGCAGCAGTTACCCATCAAACAGTGGGTAAGTTACATTCACTGGGAATGGTGGAAAGAGTGAACGGGACATTTCCGAGAAACAGAGTGCAGAGCCAAAGGATGGACCACCAACCAGGGTGGAGAAAGGTGACCAGGTGTACCCGAGAGTGTGCAGGGGACAGTGGAGCGCCCCGACTTGATCAGGCTGTGGTACCTGATATCCTGGAGTTCGGCACCTGTGTCTAGAAGGACATGGCACCTGTTTTACTTGAATGTTGAATTATTAAACACACAGTATGGGTTACGGTTGTCATTACAAGGCAGTTTAAATTCGGATGTGTTATGCTGTTGTCCCAGGATTGCTTTAATAATGAGACGGATGAATATCTTTGATGCTACTGGAATATGTTCTGACTACTGGTGATGAGTGGATCCGTGGGGAAGGCACACATGGGTACGTGTTAGTAACCTTGGCGTGTGGGCCTTGCCTATGGATCACAAGATGGGCATTAAATTTGTGAACTGTCTGACCTGAGGTTGGCTACGGATACGGGGGATAACACTGTGATGATGTTTGAGAAACCTGCGTGCATGGAAACCACCTGAGCCATTGCATGCATGTCCACAGGGCGTTTTTTAGTTCTATATAGGTTTACTGTTCCTTATACCTGGAGGTATTCGATTTTGATCATACATGCATATAACTATTAGAAGGGATTTCTTATGATGAAACTACTATGCATTTATTACTATGCCTTTGTGTCCTCAAGATACTGTGATGATGGTATGACATTGATTGTATGATGTGATGATAATTTGTCTACTGTTTGTTGGCTACGGCCCATTTATTCTTTGAGACACACCAAGGTGAATGCCATCCACTTTAGAGATGCGACAGGTTTTCCTCCTGTATAGAGGGGGGTTTTCCCGAACTAAGTCGGATGTTGATGTTGACCCACGGTAAGCAAACGTTACGTTTTACGCGTAAGTTACGCAATTTACGTAACTTACGCAAATTGCGTAAGTTATTTATGTAAATTGCGTAACTTGCGCAATTCACGTAAATAACTTGCGCAATTTGCGTAAGTTACGTAAATTGCGTAACTTACGCAAATTACGTAAGTTATTTATGTAAATTGCGTAAGTTACGCAATTTACGTAACTTACGCAATTTACTAACTTACGCAATTTACGTAACTTACGCAATTTACGTAAGATATTTACGTAATTTGCGTAACTTACACAATTCACGTATAACTTACCTAAATTGCGTGTTACGCAATTTACGTAACTTACGCAATAAGTTACGCAATTTACGTAAATAACTTACGTAATTTGCGTAAGTTACGCAATTTATGTAACTTACGCAATAAGTTACGCAATTTACGTAACTTTTGCGTAACTTACGCAATTCACGTACATAACTTACGTAATTTGCGTAAGTTACGCAATTTACGTAACTTACGCAATAAGTTACGCAATTTACGTAACTTACGCAAATTGCGTAACTTATTGCGTAAGTTACGTAAATTGCGTAACTTACGCAATTCAAGTAAACTTACGTAAATTGCGTAAGTTACGTAAATTGCGTAACTTACGCAATTCACGTGAATATCTTACGTACTTTGCGTAAGTTACGCAATTTACGTAAGTTACGCAATAAGTTACGCAATTTACGTAACTTACGCAATTTACGTAAGTTATTTACGTAAATTGCGTAACTTATTGCGTAAGTTACGTAAATTGCGTAACTTACGCAATTCACGTAAATAACACGCAATTTGCGTAAGTTATTTACGTAAATTGCGTAACTTACGCAATTCATGTAAATAACTTACGTAAATTGCGTAAGTTACGTAAATTGCGTAACTTACGCAAATTACGTAAGTTATTTACGAGAATTGCGTAAGTTACGCAATTTACGTAACTTACGCAAATTGCGTAAGTTATTTACGTAAATTGCGTAACTTATTGCGTAAGTTACGTAAATTGCGTAACACGCAATTTACGTAAGTTATACGTGAATTGCGTAAGTTACGTAAATAACTTACGTAAATTGCGTAAGTTACGTAAATTGCGTAACTTATTGCGTAACTTACGCAAATTACGTAAGTTATTTACGTAAATTGCGTAACTTACGCAAATTACGTAAGTTATTTACGTAAGTTACGCAATTTACGTAATTTAACGTAACTTAACAACGTAAATAACGTTAACAACGTTAACAACGTTAATACTGTTAATAACGTTAACAATATCAAAAACCTTTCTCAATCAATACATTCTCATGAAATATAACATGAAGCCTGCCAGTGGTGCGGCGTTTGGACCAGAGTGAAAACAAACGAAACGACACATCACTGTATACCACCAGTATGTGTGAAAACACTCACTGTGGCTTTTTAAATTAATTGTTATTTATTCATAGATTTATATCTGTTATTTTTCAGTTGTCTGACTATCAAACCAGACAATAAAATAAAGTTAAATGTTTTTCTTTTGCTGTATTCATTCATGTTTTACAGAGGATTTAACCTGAACCAGGCTTTGCAACAATAATAATCACATCACATTCATGGGGGCATAGTATACTAACTCCTAGCGTTACTCTGTGTGTGTGTGTGTGTGTGTGTGTGTGTGTGTGTGAATGATAAAGTTATTCAATAGACATATTTTTTGTTTTTGTGTGAAAAAAGTGTGGGTGGTGGCAGTGGGGCTCATTGGGTGCTCAGCACCCCTAAAGCTCTGACCCTAGAATCGCCCCTGTCTATGTCTATATATCTATATATATATATCTATATATATATATATATATATATATATATATAATATATTATATATATATATATAAAGCAAGTTCTTTATAGAGTCGTCCGACCATATTTCAATGAGTGCTTTCACTTTTGGTTGCACCACGTGACCGCGACTCATTTCAATCTAGTATATCTAGTAGTATCTAGTATCTAGTCTACTCATTTCAATCTGTTTTCAAGCGGACCACAGTTGGTTTGGTCCGGGCCAGAGTTGGTTTGGTCCGCACCAGAACCGGACTATCAAGGGAAACGCCGCAGGGTTCGTTTAATACGGACCCAACAGCTCGGGTGTGAAAGCACCTTTTTATAGTGCTATGAAACCTGAACCTGCCATGTGTAACGTGGCGGGTTGTCCGCTAGATGGCGCCGCTTCACCAATCACCTTCTGGGTGTCCACGATGGACAACACCGTAGTGACCGGGATGGTCCACTTATTTAAAGGGATGGTCTACTTATTTAAAGGGATGGTCTACTTATTTGAAGGGATGGTCTACTTATTTAAAGAGATGGTCTACTTCTTTAAAGATGGTCTGGTCTACTTATTTAAACGGCTGGTCTACTTTTTTAAAGGGATGGTCTACTTATTTAAAGTCTAGGAACGCCCCTGTACCCCGAACTCTCCAGGAAACCCTGTGGGAACCGGAAGTCATGTTTGACCTTGATGGACATGTGTTGTGACTTCAACAGGTACACACCCTAAATACTAGACCTATGTTATTATAAGACCCTAATATAGCCTGGCAATATCTCGTCTGGCAATATATATATATTAAAATATTTATTATTAGTATTTATACATATTTTTTGTAATGTAATTAGAGTTATGTTGGCATAATATATTCTCTGAAGGTGATGTGTTATGAAGATGTTTGTGATGCTGGTTGAATATTTACACATGTATTATCTGTTATTTTTTGTTAAAAAGGTAAATACAAGTAGTCTTGGAAGTTGTGTCTGTATTCTCTCGACAATGTTGCACACACAACACACACACATCACACCTCTGCTACATCACACGCTGGCTTTACACACACACACACACACACACACACACACCATGAGGTGTTGTTTACCTGTCAAAGCACCCTCGGAGTAAACAGACTGATAACTCTGGACCTACCTTCCTCTGTCTCTCTCTGTCTCTCTAGCTTGCACTCTCTCTCTCTCTCTAGCTTGCACTCTCTCTCTCTCTCTCTCTCTCTCTCTCTCTCTCTCTCTCGCTTGCTCTCTCTCTTTCTCTCTCTCTCACTCTCTCTTGCTTGCACTCTCTCTCTCTCTCTCTCTCTCTCTCTCTCTCACTCTCTCTTGCTTGCACTCTCTCTCTCTCTCTGCCATTATTTGCTCCTCATTTTCTCCAACCAGAAATACTCCAAATTTGGCCAATCCCCTGCTAAATTGAGTCGACACACATCAACTAACTTCCACACAAACACACACACACACACACACACACACACACACACACACACACACACACACACACACACACACACACACACAGGTATAGAAATGGCATCTCTTCGTCATTGTTTGCTGCTGACAGTGGCAGCAGAGTGGGGTAACAGCCCATAATAACCACCACACTGTAAGCCTCCCACAGCGGCCAAGCTCCAGAGTCAATCAACATGCATTACCAAATATCTGCTGTTGATTAACATTTGATTAGAGGGGAAGGCGCGCGTCACATTGGATAATTTGATAGAAAGACTCGGAAGTAGAAATATATAAATATATAATATATATATAGCGGGAGAGGCGGAGCTGAAATCAGGACAAGGGCATGACTTTAATAACAGGTTGAAGTTTGTCTTCTATAATTAACCAGAGAGGCGTGGGACCGTTGACACACATCCCCCATTCATGTCCAACATCACTTGCCTCCCTGTCCATGTCCAACATCACCTGTCTCCCCGTTCATGTCCAACATCACCTGTCTCCCCGTTCATGTCCAACATCACCTGTCTCCCCGTTCATGTCCAACATCACCTGTCTCCCCGTCCATGTCCAACATCACCTGTCTCCCCATCCATGTCCAACATCACCTGTCTCCCCTTCCATCTCCAACATCACTTGTCTCCCCATCCATGTCCAGCATCACCTGTCTCCCCTTCCATGTCCAACATCACTTGTCTCCCCATCCATGTCCAACATCACCTGTCTCCCCATCCATGTCCAACATCACCTGTCCCCTGTCCATGTCCAACATCATGTCTCCCCTTCCATGTCCAACATCACCTGTCTCTCCTTCCATGTCCAACATCACCTGTCCCCCGTCCATGTCCAACATCACCTGTCTCCCCATCCATGTCCAACATCACCTGTCTCCCCATCCATGTCCAACATCACCTGTCCCCCGTCCATGTCTAACATCACCTGTCTCCCTATCCATGTCCAGCATCACCTGTCTCCCCTTCCATGTCCAACATCACCTCTCTCTATCCATGTCTTTTGTCTAACATCACCTGTCTCCCCGTCCATGTCCAACATCACTTGTCTCCCCGTCCATGTCCAACATCACCTCTCTCTATCCATGTCTAACATCACCTGTCTCCCCGTCCATGTCCAACATCACCTGTCTCCCCTTCCATGTCCAACATCACCTGTCTCCCTATCCATGTCCAACATCACCTGTCTCCCCTTCCATGTCCAACATCACCTGTCTCCCTATCCATGTCCAACATCACCTGTCTCCCTATCCATGTCCAACGTCACCTGTCTCCCCATGCATGTCCAACATCACCTGTCTCCTTGTCCATGTCTAACATCACCTGTCTCCCCGTCCATGTCCAACATCACCTGTCTCCTTGTCCATGTCTAACATCACCTGTCTCCCCATCCATGTCTAACATCACCTCTCTCCCCATTCATGTCCAACATCACCTGTCTGCCCGTCCATGTCTAACATCACCTGCCTCCCCATCCATGTCTAACATCACCGTCCATGTCTAACATCACCTGTCTACCCATCCATGTCCAACACCACCTGTCTCCCCATCCATGTCCAACATCACCTGTCTCCCCTTCCATGTCTAACATCACCTGTCTCCGCGTCCATGTCTAACATCACCTGTCTCCCCATCCAATTCCAACATCACCTGTCTCCCCATCCATGTCCAACAGCACCTGTCTCCCCGTCCATGTCTAACATCACCTGTCTCCCCATCCATGTCCAACATCACCTGTCTCCCCATCCATGTCTAACATCACCTGTCTCCCATCCATGTGCAACATCACCTGTCTCCCCATCCATGTCCAACATCACCTGTCTCCCCATCCATGTCTAACATCACCTGTCTCCCATCCATGTGCAACATCACCTGTCTCCCCTTCCATGTCTAACATCACCTTTATCCCTAACATCACCTGTCTCCCCATCCATGTCTAATATCACCTGTCTCCCTAACGTCTCCCCATCCATGTCTAACATCACCTGTCTGCCCATCCATGTCTAACATCACCTGTCTCCCTAACATCACCTGTCTCCCCATCCATGTCTAACATCACCTGTCTGCCCGCGGGTCGTGCGCTGCTGAGCGCAGGGGACGGGAGCGCGCGGCGGGTGGGGGGGGGGGGAGAGCGCCGTGCGCGCGCATCCCGGGCTCCGGTCGCGGCAGCAGCAGTCGAGACGCGCCGCCGCCACACCGGTTAAACTTTCAACCCCTCAGCGGCCAACTTTCTGCCACGACCCCCCCACACACACACACCTGAGAGGAGACGGACGATGGACGCACGCCGGCTGACCGCAGGCCTGCCGTGATCGACATCTGTGATTATTGATGATTATCGGCGGAGCGTGAGGGGTGAGAGAGATGATGGCTTCAATCGGGGACTTCGACCCCCTCAACACCCGGGTTCCCGCCACCAAGATAGAGGTGACCGTCTCGTGCCGGTAAGAGGACTCCCCCTCTCATCCAGACCCCCCTCATCCAGACCCCTCTCATCCAGACCCCCTCATCCAGACCCCCTCATCCCCTCATCCAGACCCCCCCTCATCCAGACCCCCTCATCCAGACCCCCTCTCATCCAGACCCCCTCATCCAGACCCTCTCATCCAGACCCCCTCATCCAGACCCCCCTCATCCAGAACCCCCCCATCCAGGTTTCATTGGGGGGTCGTGTGGGTCCAGTGCCATCAGTGTAACACAGTGGGCTCTCTAACGTACCTCCACGCCCCTTTTAACAGCCTTCTGATATAGGATGGAGGCTATAATCAATTATAGCAATTATAATCAGTAGGCCTATTGTGTGTGTGTGTGTGTACACAATGCTGTGTGTGTGTGCACAATACTGTGGGTGTATAATACTTTGAGTGTATATATGCCTATAATACTGTGTGAGTGTAGACTGTGAGTGTATATAATACTGTGTATTAATATATAGTATAGTATCTTCATTCACTATTTGACTGTTCGCTTAAATGAAGTGACTGAACACTCCCGCCGTTTCTCCTAAACTGTCTGAACTCTGCTGTCAGACTGACTGACATGACGTCTGTGACTGACTGACTGACTGTCACACAGATCATCTAAATACAGGTTTTAATAGTGTGTATGTCTTATTGTGTGTGCATGTGATAATATGTGTATGTGTTGTGCTGGTGTGATGTGTGTGTATGTGTTAATGTGTGTTTGTGTGTGTGTGTTATGTGTATATGTTTTAGTGTGTGTGTGTGTGTGTGTGTGTGTGTGTGTGAGTGTGTGTGTGTGTGTTGTGCTCTGTTAATGTGAGTGCGTGTTTTAATGTGTGTACGTATGAGTGCTTGTGTGTGTGTGTGTGTGTGTGTGTGTGTGTGTGTGTGTGTGTGTGTTGTGCTGTCTTACTGTGTGTGTGTGTGTGTGTGTGTGTGTGTTTGTTGTGCTGGTGTTAATGTGTGTTTGTGTGTGTGTTATGTGCGTGTTTTAATGTGTGTGTGTGTTAACGTGATCTCTCTGTGTGTTTCAACAGGCATCTCCTGGATGTCGATACCTTTTCTAAATCTGATCCAGGTAAAACCAGACATCTTTATTTTACTGACATTATAATAATGACTTTATGTTGTCACGTATCATGTTATCACCTCGTTGGGCTGGAAACGTTTTTAACGTTTTTAATGTTTCCAGTCTGTTTTATCAAATGTTTTATCAGGTAAGGCTGCTTGTCCAATCCATCTCATCCTTTTATGACGCGTTTCCCAGCCACCAGGATGAGGGGTAGGAGGGGTCTGGGAGCGTTGTGTCGGACTTTAAACTTTTTATTGCCGATTTTTGGGAATGCTTAGAGGATGCGGACATTGTAATGAGTACTATTCTTGTGGTTGTGATTCCTACGCCTGCTGTAGACTTGGTGATGCAATCAAAATCTCTTTTAAAATAAGTTACCTCTTGTATTCAATGGTCAAACGGTGGGCAACTGGCCATGTTGGCTTTTCTTCTTGTTCCCATGCCAGCTCCTCTCTGACTCATCTGTCTTGATCAAACTATTGCTTCATGAAGGATCAATTTCATTACACTTGAAACGTGATTTCCTGCTCCCTGTGAAGGTCAAGCTAAGCACCTGATCGCCCGGTCATAAACATAAAGACCTCCATCCATAACTTCACCATCAACATAAACACATCCATCAATAACATCACCGACACTGAGCAATGAGCAAAATGTATAGAAACATTTAGTTGAGGTGGCTGTGTGTGTGTCTCAGTGTGTTTGTATCTGTGTTTGTGTGTGTGTGTGTGTGTGTGTGTGTGTGTATGTATGCGTGTGTGTGTGTGTGTGTGCATGTGTATACCTGTGTGTACATTTGTGTGTGTGTGTGTGTGTGTCGGGAACATTAGCACATGTGATCCTTCATTCATGTTTACCAGCCCCGTGTCCCCTGTTCTCGTTAGCACCCAGGCTACTAAGTAGCAGAGAAGGTCAGGCATCCCATTTGCCAAAGCCTAGCGAGGACAACGCCTAGCGATAGCCTAGCGACGCGCGGGGCGGATCGACCGTAATGAAGGAGCGGCGGCCCTCTGTAATAAATGAGGGGAGCCGTAAACCAGGGACAAGATGGGGGTCTTCCCAAAGTTTCAGGCACTGAAACGACAGTTTACCTTATTTTGTGCGGATGGAGTTGACTTACCCTGTGTGGAGGGAGTTGACTCTGTATTATGTGTGGAGGGAGTTGACTTAACCTATTTTTTGTGGATGCATTTGCCTTAATGTATTACGTGCGGAGGGAGTTGACTCTGTATTACGTGCGGAGGGAGTTGACTCTCTATTACGTGCAGAGGCAGTTGACTCTGTATTACGTGCGGAGGGAGTTGACTCTGTATTATGTGCGGAGGGAGTTGACTCTGTATTACGTGCGGAGGGAGTTGACTATGTGTTATGTGTGGAGGGATTTGACTTAACCTATTTTTTGTGGATGCATTTGCCTTAATGTATTACGTGCGGAGGGAGTTGACTCTGTATTACGTGCGGAGGGAGTTGACTCTGTATTACATGCGGAGGGAGTTGACTATGTGTTCTGTGTGGAGGGATTTGACGATGTATAACGCGTGGAATTGAATTTAGAGGCAATATGAGTGGAGGGAGTTGACATGATGTGTTATATAGGGGTGGAGTTACTTATGTGTGAGTGGAGTTGACTTTTTTCCGTGTAAACAAATCTCATAAATCCTTTATTTTTGGTAAGGTCGGGCTTCTGATAGTACCTATTGATACACAGCGACGGGTCAGCCTCTTCAGTGTGAAATACTCTGGTATGAAGGTATATTTCAAAGTATTTCTTAACGGTTGTGGGCTTTCATTGCACCAGATGTCTTGGCCCAGATGTGTTCTCAGTTCATAACTGCTGCCTGCTTCTTGAAAAGTCTTCACCAGCCAGTGAATTCCTGTCTGTTATGGCAAACTGCTGTAAAAATGTACTCATCTCTGTTTGTCTGCCCGAAGTGCTACCGCCAGCGGTAGTTTGCGATGATAGCGCTGCTAACTCCCAGAATTTCGAGGGGGGGGGGGGGGGGGGGGGGATGGGGAAAGAGAGAGAGAGAGAGAGGGGAGAGGTGGGGAGGTGGGTGGGGGGGGGGGGGTTTGGTGGGAGAGATGGCAGACGTTGATAGAGGCTGGAGATGTGAAAGTATCAGTCCCTAGTATGGAGTATCTAGGGATACAACTGTGATCGATGAGAGAGAGAGAGAGAGAGAGAGAGAGAGAGAGAGAGAGAGAGAGAGAGAGAGAGAGCAAGAGCGATAGAGCGAGAGAGAGAGAGCGAGAGCACGCGCACAGGAATAACAACTAAATGGACCTACACACACACACACACACACACACACACACACACACACACACACACACACAAAGTGTACACCGATACGACCTTCATTTAGTTCAGACTAGTAACTATCACTGTCGCTATCCAACATGTAGAGACATTTTCATAGCACTTCATCGCGATAACAACCTCATACGGTGTCACAGACCCAGCCTCCAGCGGCATCCCAGCGTGTCTCACTCTCACGAGGCTCGTGTCTCTGGTCTGTGGACGACCGAAGGAGAGTTTGGCAGCATTGTTCCCATCTTGCTTTTCAATTGAACCTTAATACGTTAATCCTTTAAACAGGACGTTTGTAAACACAACGCCTGGCGCGGGAGGTGTATGTGTGTGTGTGTGTGTGTGTGTGTGTGGGTGTGTGTGTGTGGGTGTGTGTGTGTGTGTGTAATCTCATTTATGGATGAATCCTGGTTTGTCCTTGGAGACATCACATGGGTCTCTGGAAAAAAAAATGTAAGTGAGGTTTAATACAGGCAGACAGATAGATGGAAAGGAAGAAATACAGAGCGACAGGCAGAGGGACAGACAGACTGAGAGCGGGATGGTGAAAGAGACGTACAGAGAGGCAGATGGACAGATAGACAGAGAGAGGGATAGAGGGCAGATAGATTGATAGATGATAGATAGATTAGTTTGACAGAGCGATGGATAGCTGTACGGTTATAAAGGTATATAGATGGATAAACAGATGGATAGGTGGAGGCTAGAAAGACGGACAGACAGACATACAGACGTATAAAGGTGTTCCCGAACCTAGTTACTCAGTCCTCTCTCGACTCCAATCTAACATATTCCAGGCATGCCTGCCCTTAACCACGGCACGCTACCCTTGGAGGACCAAAATGACCCTCATTCATTTCCCAGATGGACTTAAATGCCTCTCCCGCTCCTCTATATATCTTGAGCGGGGAAGAAAGCCCCGGGCCGATAACAAGCTGGCAGAAATAATATTCGTCATGCGGTCCGAGGGAGTACACAGGTGGAAAATGCCTTCTCCTCGACCGAGGATGGCCGATGAAACAATGTATTTATGTGGCATGTTGCTCCTCTCTCCTCACCCCGGTGAGGAGGTGACTTTCCAGATGGCTCCTGCTGTCATATTCACTTGACATTAGAAATAAATATCTGTATTTTTCTGTTGGCTACTGTAATCTATATCAAGTCAATCTGTCTACCTATCCGTTTGTCTCTATAAATACATAACAAATAACCTTATCTATTTTTAAGAACATGCTCAGCGTATAAATGATTGATCTGTTTTCCATTGATGTCCTTTAGCTGGTGGTGAGGTCAGGTCCCAGGACCATTCTTCAAATACTATTGTTGTGTTGTGGACAACATTGGTTCTCCGTAGACGTGCAAACTCTTTCTTGAAGACAGGTTTTGAATATTTATTCATGACATTATTCGGTCACTTTTTGAGAAAGATATTCGGCTTGGACAGAATCGTGTCTTATGTAACAAAGTGGTGTGTGTGCATGTGTGTGTGTGCGTGTGTGTGTGTGTGCGTGTGTGTGTGTGTGTGTGTGTGTAGGCGTCTCGCCAAGACCAACGATATCATTAGCACTCCAAAGCTTCCAGCAAACTTATCCAAAAGTAATTTCAAGTAATTCCAGCAAACTCAAATAACTGCGTGCGTTTCGGTCCCTCATTGTGTGTGTGTTCCCCGCCCCCGTGTCTGATCTCGCTCTCCAGCAGATTGAGCACGGCGGCTAATGGAGCGTGTTTATGATGCACTAATAGACCACATCAGACAAGCTTTATTGGATTTTGATTGGTTGATGAGGTGGTGGAGTCATCAGGCGCTGGCGCTCTCTGGAGCCGAGCTGGAAGCTTGGAGAGCCGCACTTCTGGGAACCTGAAACACCAACTATTTATTTTGTCATTTAGCAGACGCTTTTACCTCAAGGGACCTACAGTAAATCCACATGTCATGCAGGAGCAGGTAGGGGGTTAGGGGGCGTATTGCGCCTGCAGGTAGACTGTGGATATTAGGGGATTGAACCCAGAACCTTTTGGCTGGGAGTTGAACACACAAACATCAATAACGTCCTCTATATTTAATTAAAGGTGCAGTGTGTCGGATTTAGCGGCATCTAGCATCGAGCTGAATGCCCCCCCCCCCCAAAAAAAACAAAAACAAACAACGACGTAGGGGAGAAAATACGGTGGCCTGTGAGGTGCCAGTAGGTACTTCCAAAATGATGTCGTCTACGACAGCATCGAGTAGCCAAGTGATGAGGTTCCTTCATAGATTTATAAATTGTATTAGTCTGTAAAACCTTAGGTCACAGGTGTGACCTAGACCTAGCGATTTTGATAGAAAATGTAAAACTTGTCCTCTCTAGAGCCGTTTGTCCATTCTGGGCAGCTGTAGAAACATAGCGCTGCTCCGTGGAAGAGGACCTGCTCCCCATGTAGATATAAAGGGGTCATCCTAGGGAAACGAAAACACAACAATTCTTGTTTTCATGGGATTATACACTAATTAAAACATACTTTCATACATTTCTGCCAAGCTTCCCACTAGATGCCAAAAAAATCACTGGACCTTTAAATGAGTTTCTATAGTGTAGTTGCAGCATGATTACATATAATACCGGAGCTTAACCTATATACGCACCGGCGGTGTGGCGCCGTATGACGGTCATGCGGTACGGGTGAATAAAAAGCAGACGCACCGAGCTTCATTACGCCGGCAGGGTCTCTGAACAGAGGTCGCCCTCTTCCTCCCTGACCTCTGGGTCATTCTAATGAGATCTGAGGTCACGCCGAGAGGATGCCTGGGAATGCAAACATTGCCGGTTCTCCGCTCGCTCCCCGACCTCCCGTTAAGCGGCAGAGGGTCTTCATTAGCGAATGCATCCTTCCATACCAAGCGAGTCATTATTGCATTGTTGGTAAACACGGCACGGATACGGGATGCGGAAACACGACGCGGCTGCTTCCCAACTTGTTTTGGCCCTTCTTGCGACCCCCAACTTGTGTCTGCTTCCACATACTGTACGCCGTTTTAACCCAACCCACGTCTGCCCATGATGTAAACGTCCCGGTGACGAAGTCAGTAGTAGCTTGCTTGTGTCTGCATCATTAGGCAGTCTGTTTCGTACGTAGCGGTCCTTTCAACCCTTCGATATTTTTAAATATATATATCTAGAGCATAATTAATGCTTATGAGTCAGCAATCTACCCGCGACCCTTTATGCATATCAGGCGACCCTGAGCGGGGTGCCGACCCCAAGGGTGGCGCGCCGTTGGTCGTCAAAGCGCTTTAAGTGGCCGCCATGTTTAGAAGAGTGCTACATTATCGCTTCAGCCCTTTTCCTTCCTCCTACCCTGGCATGTACTCTGTGTTTCTCTCGCTCCCCTGCACAGATCCGCATAATAATGAAGTCTATTTTAAGTTCGACACACACATTATTTTTAATTGAGACATTAAAACGTGCGTTGAGGTTCAGATTTGGCCGGGGAGACGCTGAAACCAGGCCCATCTCCTGGTGTCTCCCGGTGTGAGTATGGCGGAGAACAGTGTGGAGAAGTTGATAGCAACGGCCTCCGAGGAGCAGATTAATGTTGAAGGCAGGCTGCAGCCTACAGACCAGGGCTGTGAGGGTTGATTAGCTTCCTGAGATGCAGGGCGGCAGGCTGGGAAGAACACGCACAAGGCTGTTATAGAGAGAGAGACAGAGCTGCCAGGCAGCAGGAATTAGGTGTGTTGTCTGAGTTCGGAGGACGCGACTCCAGGCACTGAATGTAAAACACAGAATGAAACGCGTTTTTTTCGCAGAAGCGGTGTGTGTGTGTGTGTTGTGGAGCTGCAGGCAGTCCGGGTTCAGTGATGACACCGCGTGTCAGAGGGGGAGTGTGATGGCCCAGGGTCTCTCTAGGAGGGGATGGGAGTTGGGAACGGGGTCTGACGCCACCGCCTCACGCACACACACACCTCCACCACCACCACCACCACCACCTCACACATCACACACCTCCACCACCACCACCTCACACATCACACACCTCCACCACCACCACCACCACCACCTCACACATCACACACACCTCCACCACCACCACCACCACCACCACCACCTCACACATCACACACCTCCACCACCACCACCTCACACATCATACACACCTCCACCACCACCACCTCACACCTTACAAACACCAGCACCACCAGCACCAGCACCACCACCACCACCACCACCACCACCACCACCACCACCACCTCACACCTTACAAACATCAGCACCACCACCACCACCACCACCTCACACATCACACACACCTCCACCACCACCATCACCACCACCACCACCACCACCACCACCACCACCACCTCACACACCTCCACCACCACCACCACCTCACACATCATACACACCTCCACCACCACCACCACCTCACACCTTACAAACACCAGCACCACCACCACCACCACCACCACCACCTCACACCTTACACCACCACCTCACACATCATACACACCTCCACCACCACCACCACCACCTCACACCTTACAAACACCAGCACCACCAGCACCACCACCACCACCACCAGCACCACCACATCACACACACCCCCTCCACCACCACCTCCACACCAGCACCACCACCTCACCCATCACCTCCACCACCACCACCATCACTACCTCCACCACCACCTCACACCTCATGCACACCAGCACCACCACCACCTCACACATCACACACCCGTCCACCACCTCACATACTTCCAAACCACCAGCAACTCACACATCACACACACCTCCACACCACCACCTCACACATCACACACTCCTCCACACCACCACCACCTCACACATCAGACACACCTCCACACCACCACCACTTCACACATCAGACACACCTCCACCACCACCACCTCACACATCAGACACACCTCCACACCACCACTGTCACCACCTCACACATCACACAAGGGAGGGCAGTGGGCAGTGATCTTAGCGACGGACCAGATGGGATGTTTCCTCCTTCATCAGTCACTTCCTATGAACGATGTAATCCGTCAGACTGTAGGAATTGGCGCCAGCTCCCGTTAATAAAACCCCCTTGTCCCGGCGGTGGCGTCACATCAACTTTTATTCCTTTCCTACTCCAGCTACCTCATCCCGATCACAGCATGCGCACCAAAGTCGTATCACCATACGTGACTTTACTACATGGTAGCCGGTGCTTTCCTCTGAAAACCTAGATTAGGGTTTCGATGGTCCAGATAAGTTACGATAGTACTTAATTTATGCTGGACAGGACATTTGGACGTTACATCAGAAAGACTCAGAGATAAGAAAAACTAAAAAAGAATGACACGCAAAACTACATTAAAAAAAAGGTGGCACCGCCGTTCTATTACTGTAATGGAGGCTTCATCTCCTGCCACGGTAGATGATCTAGTGGACAGTCTCAGCTCTGAAATCAGAACTAGTTTTGATGCCCTTGCATCCACAAAGGTTAAAACAATATCTGGTAAGAGAAAAAAGCACAGTGGAGAAAATCTCCATTAGTAAAGTGTAAAAAACAAAACCGCTATGCCTCTGGAGAAAGAAAATAGAGCAACAGAAATCAAAGTAAACAAGAGTCTGGTCTCGCTCAAGCACAACAAACCTCCAACTCCAATATACAACAGACCAACAGACCACAACATGCAAGGCGGGGCAGGGCAGGCTAGTCAGTGGTCAGAGTGGTCGACTCCCAGCCGAAAGGTCCTGGGTTGGAACCCCAATGACCTCAGTCTACCTGTAAGCATCCTAGAGCAAGATGCCTCCGAACGCCCACCGGCTACTTAATGGCATATTTCTGAATTCACAGTGAGTTGCTTTGAATAGAAGCAAAAATCGGAAAGCCCCTTAACCAACAGAAGCGCCGTAATTATAATTTATTTGCGTTTGAGGAGAATCGATCCCATGGTAGTGGGTGGAGTTACACCTGGGCCGTTGCCATGGAGATGATTCAAGGTGCCCTGCCTCCCTCTGACTGGCTAATTGTCAATAACGGAGCCAGAGGTGAGCGGTGGTATTTAATTGGCCGTCCATCTGGACAATCAGGACTCGTTAGAGGGGGTGTCCAAATCCCTCGGAGACCGGCAACACTGCTAGGACTCGTAGGACTGTATCGTGTGGTTGATTTATTTCTGCAACTGCATTTCTGCTACTCTCAATGTGTATATACACATATCTTTTACGCTTCTTTTTTTTTTTAGTCTTATTGTTTTCAATTGGTATCTCTTTTTTATTCTGCAAATGTCCTGTACTTGCCACACTTCCCGTCTGGGACCAATTAAGTATCTTATTTTATCTTATCTTAATTTTCCTCTGAAAACTGAATATGTATACCGGTATATACACACAAACAAGGAAAAAATCCAGAGCTATATATATATATATATATATATATATATATATATATATATATATATAGCTCCGGATTTGTTCCTTGTTTTGTGTTTGATGTTGTAATGTAATGCCAGCACCTAACTGCACCGAGGTGTCCAGCACCTAACTGCTAACGTATCATGTTTGAAGTCTGAAAGAGAGATTAAGGGTTTCAATATGCAGCACCTAACGGCTAACTTATCATGGGTTTTGAAGTCTGAAATAGAGAGTAAAGGCTTCAATATGCAGCACCTAACTGCTAACTTATCATGGGTTTTGAAGTCTAAGAGAGTCTAAGGCCTTTAATATGCAGAGTGATTCTTTGGGTTGCAACATAATAAGGCTTTCGTGCACAAACTCGCTGGACCGGGAACAGAGGGAAAATAAAAGTACTGCTGCTGTGTGCCTCACTGCCTGTCAATTATATCTACTCAATTAATTAATTCATCAATCAATCACTTTTGGCACGTTCATTATATCTTAATGAGTGAAACGATCCAATTCTGTTTGTGTCCAATTCTTTTTTTTTTGCAACATTTATTGATGATTAAAAGAAAGTGATGATGTAACAGAGGCAGCTCACCAGTTAGTTAGTTTGTGTGAATAGTGACTAGTGATTTATCACTAATGAATTGTGTGATAGAAATGCTAACTGATTATTCAGGTTCAGTTACTCATTTAACACTTTAATAGACTTCTTATATATGTAATAATGGTATATATGTGATCTTTATGATATACATACAACAATGCCATAATCATCGCTCTCACTAGACACTTATTAGATATTTAAGTTCCCTATAATAATTCATGCAGCATTATTCTTTATTCTTCTATTATTGCGAGGTGGAAATATGTTAATCTTAATCAGTACGCTTGCTTCATGACTTTTGTATTGTGTTATTTTGTAATTTCTCCTCCCCTTTTCTCCTCTTCTCCTCCCTATATCCCCCCTCTTCTCCTCTCCCCTCTCTCTCCTCCTATTTTCATGTCCCTCCACTCTTCACCCTTCTCTCTCCCCCCCCCCTTTCTCCCCTCATCCCTCCATCTCTCCTTCCATCTTCTCCTGTCTTCCTCTCATTTCTTCTCCTCCCGCTCTTCACCCTTCTCCTCTCCTTCCTTCTCTCGTCTCCTCCGCCTCCTCCCCTTTCATCCCCTCATCTCCCCCCTCTCTTCGTCTCCTCTCTCCCCTCTTCCCTCCCCTCCCTTCTCCTCCCTTCCCCTCTCTTCTCCCCTCTTCTTCTTCAGTGGTGGTCCTGTACCTGCAAGGCGTGGGATCCAAGGAGTGGAGGGAGGTCAGTTGAGTTCAGCTAAGTGGATGTCGATTTGATTAGATTAGTCTCATGACAATGACAATACAGCAAAATGCAGAAGATATTGCAGACATTACCTGATACTTTCATCTTGTGCTTTTTAGCACCACTTTGCTTCCTTGTGAAGCGAAGCTTTCTTGATTTTGTTGTGGATAATGTGAAAACCATAAATATGCTAAAATGCTCCCCGGTGGGCGGACAGCAGCATAGTGGATGGATTATGTTCCCTCTTCACACACGGCGCTGGTTAATCAAATCAAGGGTAGGAGTGAGTGTGTAAAACAAAGAAGACTGGCTGTCTTCCCTCAGTCACCTGCGCAATCCTCCCACTGTGAGACATCGCATGGTATCAAGCCGAGCCCAATTACGGCACCTGAGCTCAGGCGAGATGGATGTCTGTTTGCTGGGAGATGGTAGAGATTTATCCCCCCTCTGATATCCCAGGGCTCAGTCCGTTCAGAACACAACACAAAGCACACTTGTGAAATATCTCCGCTGAATACTAAATACGCACTGCGATCATATTTATGCCACTACTGGCAAAACGTCAATTAAGGCTTAATTCGTCCCACACCAAACGCGAGCGTGAGCTTAAATGATGATGCAAACTTTTGTCAGAGTAGCTCGTTAAAAGTTTGTAAAAAGTTTCAAGCGTGAAGAGTAAAATGTACACCGGATTTAGCCAGCAGTTGTGTTTGACATGTCGACATGTCTTAGTTTATCACAAAAAATAAAGATAAACGACTTTCAAGCATTGCCTGCTGGCGTTCCATTAGCCAAGACACTGTGGCTCGGGACATTTTTACCCACAATGCCACAGCAGTGCTTAACCAACCTGGTGTGACTACTGATTAACTGCCATTTTCCAGACCCTTAAAATAGATACACTTAGACTTTTCTTCTGTTTGGGTCGATGGCGCGATAGCGCAGGTAAAACGGCTGTAAGATCTGGTGAAAGCCCCCTCGCTGTGGGCTTGGACTCGGGGGGGGGGGGTTGGGGGGGGGGGGTCTCGTTTGGGGATTGCGAGAGCAGCGTTGGTGGGGATACGTGCACCTTGCCCTGGAGGATATGAGCCAGGGGATCCACGGTAAACCCTTCCAGCCAGCAGCCCGATCAATAGTCCATTATATGCTGCTGCTGTTGTGGGGCCGGGCCGGTGGTGGAGGTGGAGGGGGGGAGGGAGGAGGGGGGAGGGGGCAGACCTGTCAACCGTCACGCTTTTCCCGGGATTGTCCCGCATTTTACCCGTCTCTCTCTGCCGTCCTCCCTTGTGAATATTTTCCCATAAATCTCCCGCATTGTTAACCTGGCTTATAAAAGGTCTGCAGGAACGTAAACCATTTCGTCCCTTGTTTTCAAAGCCCAATGTTGACAGCTATAGGAGGTGGAGGGAGGTAGGGGTGAGGTGGAGGGAGGTAGGGGTGAGATGGAGGGAGGTAGGGGTGAGGTGGAGGGAGGTAGGGGTGAGGTGGAGGGAGGTAGGGGTGAGGTGGAGGGAGGGAGGTAGGGGTGAGGTGGAGGGAGGTAGGGGTGAGATGGAGGGAGGTAGGGGTGAGGTGGAGGGAGGTAGGGGTGAGGTGGAGGGAGGTAGGGGTGAGGTGGAGGGAGGTAGGGGTGAGGTGGAGGGAGGTAGGGGTGAGGTGGAGGGAGGTAGGGGTGAGGTGGAGGGAGGTAGGGGTGAGGTGGAGGGAGGTAGGGGTGAGGTGGGGGAGGTAGGGGTGAGATGGAGGGAGGTAGGGGTGAGGTGGAGGGAGGTAGGGGTGAGGTGGGGGAGTTGGAGTGGGATGTAGGGTGGAGGGGATATCAGTGATACTGTGCAAGTTACTGTGTACTGTGTACACTGTGTGTACTGTGTGTGTTACTGTGTACTGTGTGTGTTACTGTGTACTGTGTGTGTTACTGTGTACTGTGTACACTGTGTGTGTACTGTGTGTGTTACTGTGTACTGTGTGTGTTACTGTGTACTGTGTGTGTTACTGTGTACTGTGTGTGTATGTGCATTGTACTGTGTGTGTACTGTGTGTGTTACTGTAATGTGTGTGTTACTGTGTGTAATGTGTGTGTTACTGTGTGTACTGTGTGTGTTACTGTGTGTACTGTGTGTGTTACTGTGTGTACTGTGTGTGTTACTGTGTACTGTGTGTGTTACTGTGTGTACTGTGTGTGTTACTGTGTGTACTGTGTGTTACTGTGTACTGTGTGTGTTACTGTGTGTACTGTGTGTGTTACTGTAATGTGTGTGTTACTGTAATGTGTGTGTGTTACTGTGTACTGTGTGTGTTACTGTGTGTACTGTGTGTGATACTGTGTGTACTGTGTGTGATACTGTGTGTACTGTGTGTGATACTGTGTGTACTGTGTGTGTTACTGTGTGTAATGTGTGTGTTACTGTGTGTACTGTGTGTGTTACTGTGTGTACTGTGTGTGTACACTGTGTGTACTGTGTGTGTTACTGTGTGTAATGTGTGTGTACACTGTGTGTACTGTGTGTGTTACTGTGTACTGTGTGTGTACACTGTGTGTAATGTGTGTGATATTGTGTGTACTGTGTGTGTTACTGTGTGTACTGTGTGTTACTGTGTACTGTGTGTGTTACTGTGTACTGTGTGTGTTACTGTGTGTACTGTGTGTGATACTGTGTGTACTGTGTGTGATACTGTGTGTGTTACTGTGTGTAATGTGTGTGATACTGTGTGTACTGTGTGTGATATTGTGCGCACTTTGTGTACTGTGTGTAGTTTGGCAGAACGGAGGTGATCGACAACACCCTGAATCCAGACTTCGTCCGGAAATTTGTTCTCGACTTCTTCTTCGAGGAGAAGCAGAACCTGAGGTTTGACGTGTGAGTATGAACAACACTTTAATATGCAAGTCTGTATATCTGAGAACAGAAACACACACACACTGTATACGGTGAATTTCGCCAACGTTACGGAGGCTCCCCGCCGCAATGTTGCCGATTTTCAAAGTGTGAAGTCTCGTGTGAAACAAAGCAGAGTACAAACGTGAGTAGATTATTATGGGCTGGATTTCTCCAGCGCCGCCAGAGATGTTTTCTGGTCGGCTGATCGACTAGATGACCAGCGGGCCTACAGCCCCTCCATCATCTGAAGTTAAGCCGTCCAATCACAACCCTGGGAATAATGAAAACAAGCAATTAAGTGGAAAAACAGAGAGCTTTGTTCCCCTCATTGATTCCACTGCTGAGTGTATGCCCATCTCTCTCTCTCTTCTGTTTCTTGCTGACCATCGATTCACAAAGCCGTAGCTGGTGTGACTCGCTGCCGTTCAACAGAGCAGTGCAGCGCAGTTTGGCTGCTCGACTGCTAACAGTTAGCAGCTAACCGTAACAGTTGCAGCGCTAGCGTCAGTGGCTAGCGCTTGGTGGTTAGCGCTGCTGCCCCGCAGCCAGAAGGGTTTCCAGTCCCAGGAGTGCGACCCCCGCTGTGTGTACTCAGGTTTCCATGGGAACGAAACGAAAAACCACGTCACGCTGAACAGTGAGGCTGATGCTAGCGATGCCAACGGTGATGATGATGCTGATAACATTTTGCATTATTAACATCTGCTACCTCCAATGTCAGGTGACACGTGGACAGAACCGTTCATGGCTCCTAACAATAACTTTGTCTTCCAGATACAATGTGGACTCCAGAAGCTGCAACATCTCAAAACATGTGAGTTTACATTACATTACATGTCTTGAATTAGGCCTAATATTGTCGAGTATTGTACTATTGTACATTTATCAAAGGCTTTTATCCAAAGCGACTGACGGCAAATTCGAATACATGGGTCATTAAGGAGCAGGTAGGGGTTAGACAGTACAGAGACGGGTCATTAAGGAGCAGGTAGGGGTTAGACAGTACAGAGACGGGTCATTAAGGAGCAGGTAGGGGTTAGACAGTACGGAGACAGGTCATTAAGGAGCAGGTAGGGGTTAGACAGTACAGAGACGGGTCATTAAGGAGCAGGTAGGGGTTAGACAGTACAGAGACAGGTCATTAAGGAGCAGGTAGGGGTTAGACAGTACAGAGACGGGTCATTAAGGAGCAGGTAGGGGTCAGACAGTACAGAGACAGGTCATTAAGGAGCAGGTAGGGGTTAGACAGTACAGAGACAGGTCATTAAGGAGCAGGTAGGGGTCAGACAGTACAGAGACAGGTCATTAAGGAGCAGGTAGGGGTTAGACAGTACAGAGACAGGTCATTAAGGAGCAGGTAGGGGTTAGACAGTACAGAGACAGGTCATTAAGGAGCAGGTAGGGGTTAGACAGTACAGAGACAGGTCATTAAGGAGCAGCTAAGGGTCAGACAGTACAGAGACAGGTCATTAAGGAGCAGGTAGGGGTTAGACAGTACAGAGCCAGGTCATTAAGGAGCAGCTAAGGGTCAGACAGTACAGAGACAGGTCATTAAGGAGCAGGTAGGGGTTAGACAGTACAGAGACAGGTCATCAAGGAGCAGGTAGGGGTTAGACAGTACAGAGACAGGTCATTAAGGAGCAGGTAGGGGTTAGACAGTACAGAGACAGGTCATCAAGGAGCAGGTAGGGGTTAGACAGTACAGAGACAGGTCATTAAGGAGCAGGTAGGGGTTAGACAGTACAGAGACAGGTCATTAAGGAGCAGGTAGGGGTTAGACAGTACAGAGACAGATCATCAAGGAGCAGGTAGGGGTTAGACAGTACAGAGACAGGTCATTAAGGAGCAGGTAGGGGTTAGACAGTACAGAGACAGGCCATTAAACAGCATGTAGGGGTTAGACAGTACAGAGACAGGTCATTAAGGAGCAGGTAAGGGTCAGACAGTACAGAGACAGGTCATTAAGGAGCAGGTAGGGGTTAGACAGTACAGAGACAGGTAATTAAGGAGCAGGTAGGGGTTAGACAGTACAGAGACGGGTCATTAAGGAGCAGGTAGGGGTTAGACAGTACATGATGACAATAACAAGAACCTATCTTTGAATATTTCGTTCTTTGTATTCTGTTATCAAACTGTCGTACGGCACAACAGAAGGTAAGTCAAAGTTTATATTTGTATGTATATATATACATATACATATATATATATATATATATATATATATATATATATATATATATATATATATATATATAAATGTGTATGTATATTTTTGTAGTACCGTAGTACTCACTCATTCACCATAGTGTTGCCTGTGCACACAGGTTTGTTTTATGTATTTAATGTTGCATCTTGTATTGTGTCATCATGTGGAGTGACACTTGAATCTAATTTCGCGACCGCCCTACTTACCATACCTCACCAGAGGACTTCTCCTTCACTGTGAGTAAACGTTATTCCCTCGTCTGTCTGGGACAGTGTGGTCGCGTTGTGCTTCTGCCAGACGTTAACGAGAGGAAGGCGTTGGTAGAGGAGATGCATCAGAGGACTCTGACTTCATAACACGTTAAGATGTTTCACAATCAGAGTCAGAATCAGAATTTACTTTATTGCCAAGTAAGTTTAACTCGTACAAGGAAATTGTCTTGGTGTTTGGTGCATAGCAATAAAAAGAATCCTAGCAGAGGAACATCAATATTAAATAGAATGAAAGTAAACCGCCAAGCACCAGTACTGTAAGTCAAGAAACATATAAAATAGAAACATTTACGATAACGACACAATATGTAAAAAATTATATATATATATATATATATATATATATATATATATATATATATGTATATATATACCATGGTCTGGGTGAATACTCGATTCTGATTGGCTGGCGGGTGTAGGTTAAAAATTGTTAATGTACACCTAGGAAAGACGTTCGGGTCAAATTGCCTGATTACAGTTAGATTACTGCGCTGGCTCAAACGCTAGATGGTAACCATGGCAACGGAGAGGGAATACTCGATTCTGATTGGCTGCTGCAGGGTGGCCATTAATCCCTGCTATATGCAGAGCTAGCTCTGGCTATATGGACACCTACTAAGTACTTCCAGTCAAATTGTCTGTTCAGCCTTCAAAACGAGAGCTGGTAAATTGTGAAAAATGCATTAAACTGTAATCAGAAAAGGCGGTTATATGCTATAGACCCTATAGTATCTGTGGTGTAAAGGCTGGGACACATTTCAAATTATAAATATGTACACTTTATGTTGAAAGTATAGGCCGTCGCGATTCCCGATGTACAATGCATTACGTCAGCTCTGTGGCTCATAGCTGAGCGGACTAGAATACCTCCCGTTGCCGAGTCGTATCTAAGGTCCGTCCTATTTACTGGAGGAGTGAACAACGTTTCCGTTGCATAAGAACCTTACGGGAGGGTAATGATTGTTCCAGGTATTAGTCAGACCCTCAGGCGTTACTAGGGAAGCCAAATTATGGCTTGTGAACAACTTTATATTTTGATTGTAAAACGCATGCAAATATTAATTAATGGTCTTAATTTATTTTCTTTGGCAAGTGACCATGGTATAAGCAGGACAATGCCCTTCGAGGTGTCCATTATCAGAAGTTAATGGACGACGCGGAGGCGCGTCGGACGGTTGCTTCCGCGAAGTATCCCTTACATATATATATATATATATATTTATTATTATTATTATTAGGACACAAGTGGAAGAGGAGACAAGTGGGATTCAGAGAGGATTCAGGGCTCAACCACACCTGTGAACACACACACATACACACACACACACACGTCCATTTCACGCACACGCACCTACACACACACACACACACACACACACACACACACACACACACACACACTGAACATACACATACACACACACACACACTCACACACACACACACACACACACACTCACACGTGTGTGAACACTCACTGTGACAGCTCTGTGCCCTTGTATCGACGGTGTGTTGCTGAACCAAGTCATGTCCTGCTTCCTGTCTGTCTGACTGTCTTTCTGTCAGTTTTTCTGACTGTCTCTCTGTCTGACTCCCTTTTTATGTTTGTCTGTCTGTCTGTCTGTCTGTCTGTTTGTCTGTCTTTCTGTCTGCGTGTCTGTCTGTGTGTCTGTTTGTCTGTGTATCCATGTGCCGGGTCCAACATTAACACCAGCTGCCACCAGCCGATGACTGTTAGGTTTGACCAGTTGGCAGGTAAAAAGAAACGCAGGGTTAAATATTAAAACAATTGCTTGGCTGGCAGGTTTTTTCACTCTGGCAGGTAAAAAGACAAAATTCAAAAAGTTATTTTGGACCCTGTCTGTGTGTCTGTCTGTGTATCCGTGTGTCTGTTCGTCAAGCTGTCTGTGTGGGCAAACTGGCGTCGCCACCAACTCTCACATCAAAATAGCAAAGGAGTTTGATATTTTCTCAAGAGAGAGCGAGAGATACAGGTATATGTCTCTCTCTCTTTCTCTCTGCCGGTATCACTGGTTGTGTGTTTTTTAGTTCCCAACACGAGCAGCCCTTGCATGACTCTAAAAACAAACCCAGGGTTTTATTTGGCAGTTATTCTGCTTCCCAGTTGTAGTCTTGGGGGTATTGTGACATACGAGAGGCTATTAAAACACGGACTACATCTCCCAGCTATCACTCTCACTCAGATAATTAGCGGTTGGTCTCTTCTCGCTGTGAGCTAGTGAGGCAAGAACTGCTAAACGTCTGTGGTTTTTTTCCCCTTTAACTGAGGAGTGAGAAGTTGTTAATGAGTCCGCGCCCCAAAGCAAGTGTCATCGTGTCGTTCTCTTCGTGGGTCATTTGCTGTAAAATAAATACACAAAAACAACTTGTCTGAACTGTTTTGTTTGTTTTTGCGCATGGTATATCGAGGGACATTTCACCGTCTCTCAGAAAGTTCTGTCTAGTTTCACCGCATTCATACCCACTATTCTCATTTGTTCTTTTCCTTGTTTGAGTTTATAAAGGACCCAATGTCCCCACCAGGTGTGAAGCCTGTGTTTAAGATCTACCCATGAATGACATCACAACTGGGAGTGTCCACCCTAATGCATGATGGGTAGATCAACCTACCTGCCTACCCCGAGGCTGATCTATCCATCACACATCTGGGTGCACACTCCCACGTGTGATGTCACAAGAGGGTAGCTTTATGAAATGGCTTGTCAAAGCGATGGCGGTCTTTCCCCTGTAGGACTTCCTGGGCCAGACCTTCTGTACCCTGGGAGAGATCATCGGCTCCACCGCAGGACGCCTGGAGAAGACTCTCTCGTAAGTTCACCCCCTACATGTCCTCTTCTCTCCCTGGTGGTCTACTACTCTAGTGGTCTACATGTCCTCTTCTCCCCCTGGTGGTCTACTACTCTAGTGGTCTACATGTCCTCTTCGCTCCCTGGTGGTCTACTACTCTAGTGGTCTACATGTGCTCTTCTCCATGGTGGTCTACTATTCTAGTGGTCTACATGTCCTCTTCTCTCCCTGGTGGTCTACTACTCTAGTGGTCTACATGTCCTCTTCTCCCCCTGGTGGTCTACTACTCTAGTGGTCTACATGTCCTCTTCGCTCCCTGGTGGTCTACTACTCTAGTGGTCTACATGTGCTCTTCTCCATGGTGGTCTACTATTCTAGTGGTCTACATGTCCTCTTCGCTCCCTGGTGGTCTACTACTCTAGTGGTCTACATGTGCTCTTCTCCATGGTGGTCTACTATTCTAGTGGTCTACATGTCCTCTTCTCTTCCTGGTGGTCTACTATTCTAGTGGTCTACATGTCCTCTTCGCTCCCTGGTGGTCTACTACTCTAGTGGTCTACATGTGCTCTTCTCCATGGTGGTCTACTATTCTAGTGGTCTACATGTCCTCTTCTCTTCCTGGTGGTCTACTATTCTAGTGGTCTACATGTCCTCTTCTCTCACTGTCTCTCCAAAGTTTCATTGTTACACAATGAATTTCTGCCTGGAGGGACAGGGCTAGTGTCTTCTGAATGGATGAGGGGTTCCTGTCTCTCTCTGTCTCTGTCTCTCTGTCTCTCTCTATCTGTATCCTTCATTTATTTCATGAGGCTTATCATGCTGCCACAGACCTCCCCTGTCCTCTAGGGTTGACTGCTTGCTCAGAGGCAGGGGCCAGGCAGGGGAGAGGGGGGGGGGGGGGGGGTGACAAATAGAGTTGGAGGCTGAAGATGGACAGAGAGACCATGAGAGACCACGAGAGACCATGAGATACAATTTAAACACATCGCAAGGACAATAGCATCATCAGACGACAATAAAAAAAACATTGAAAATATAATTGAAAAGAGAAATAAAGAGAGCCAAATAAAAGTAAAATGATAAATATAGACGATCTGCGATTTGCTGCCAGACAGCCTGCTCCCTCCACTGATGCATACATAAACCCTCATATATCACTGCCATACTGGCACACACATTTATATTGTTCACAAACAGTTAGTCAAATGGAGCAAGCCAATCACGCAAAATCTCACACTCATATAGTATATAAATAGATAAGAAATACCCAGCATGTGTCTGATGTAATGGACGACTCCCTCAAGACTAAAGCGATGCTGCTGCTGCTGCTGCTGCTGCTGCTGCTGCTGCTGCTGCTGCTGCTGCTGCTGCTGCTGCTGCAGAGCTGCACACTGTGTTTCATCCTGCACCAGACCAGGAGATAAGACGAGATATGTTATTGATCCCAGACAGGAACATCAGGGACAGTAGTTCAATTAAGAGATTAAATTGTAAAATAAGAGCAATAAAATGATAAAAAGCAATAGCAATGTGAAGTAAAAAGAGTGTAATATAGATAATAAGTCATGTAATCTCGACGTTGCAATGAGCCGATGAACGTATCTGTGGCTCCTTTGGTGTTCTTTCAAACTCACAGTCAAGTAATTATTATACAAATATATTACAGAATAAGGTTTATTCTGCACCGTCGGGCCAAGAGTGTGGAGCTGTGCGAATGTGAACATTATTCTAAAAGTTTCTGAGTTAGTTAAACACAGCAGGAGCTGGTGTGGCAGCGGTTTGTGTCTTCGTCCCGCTGACGTGTGGACAGCCAGAGCATCTATGAGAAGCGGGAAGAGAGCAGCACAGATGAACAAAGCGATCACTACTTCTGCCATCTGGTCATCCTGTCTGACAGCTGCCTGCAGGCACCCAGGCAACCTGTCTGGGAGAGAAGGAGAGAAGGAGAGAGGAGAGCGGAGGAGGAGGAGAGATGGGGAGGAGAGGATGAGGATGAGATGGGGGTAAGAGGGGATGAGGGAGGAGAGGATGGGGAGGATGGAGAGGAGATGGGAGGAGGGACAGGAGAGCATGGAGGCGTGGACATTGATGTGTAGGGCAGGGGTTAAAAGAGGAGGGGAGGGGAGGACAGACGAGGAGGGAAGAGGAAAGGAGGCTGGTGTGTATTTGAATACACACCAGCATACAGAAGATACTTGTTGTATGTTTTTGCTTAATGATCACATGGAGAGGAACCGCATCTTCCATTCTCTTATTCTGCTGCTAGCATATACTGTAGAGGTGTGTGTGTGTGTGTGTGTGTGTGTGTGTGTGTGTGTGTGTGTGTGTGTGTGTGTGTGTGTGTGTGTGTGTGTGTGTGTGTGTGTGTGTGTGTGTGTGTGTGACTGAGCGAGTGAATGAGTGGGTGGCGGATTTTCTGCTTTTGGACTCCATGTACTTGTATATTTTTGTCACAAAGCAGAGCATGGCACAGGACACACGCACACACACCTACACAACTACACACACACACACACGCACACACACACGCACACACACACACGCACACACACACATGCACGCACACACACACACACGCATACACACCTACACACACTTGTGACGTGTGTGTGCACAGAGAGCTGAAGATCCTAAATGGATCAGGATGTTTTAACCTTCGCTTGGTAGTCCCAGCCTCCTTTATTGCTCCACCATTTTGTAAAGAACTACACTAAACCCATGCTGCAAGCAGGCAACCTGGCAATCTTCTCCACTTACCTGGTATAGTTGCCATGGTAACCCGTGTTAGCCCCCATTAGTTGAGGCACGGTGAGAGAGTAGTCACTGGGTAGGGAAGAGAAAAACTAAACACCTTCTGCTTTTAGAGAGAACCCGAAGGCAGAGAGCACACACACACACACACCCCCACTTGGTGAGGTATTTTTACCGCCGGGCATTTCTCCAGAAATAAGCCGTGGAGAAAGATATGTTATTCATGAACACATGGTTGTTAATTCATAGTTAATTAACTAACTAATTGACTGTTCATTAATGAGGGGCTGATTGCCATCTCCTGTGCAGGTGAAGCACAAGCCACAAGCGACCCAGGTTGTTTTGAGTAATAAAACGCAGTGTTGTGTTAAATGCGGTGTAAATAAAACTCCTTTCAACATTCATGCCCTCTGGAACCAAACTAAATTGCTAATTAATGAAAGATTTTTTTTAATTTTAGTTTATTTTTGTTTCGGTCACTTGATATAACTTTTTAATTTGATTGCTTTTTTAATTAAGTTGTTGTTGTTGTTGTTTATGAACAGCGAATTTTATATTTACAGCCAATGATCATGAAAATCTGTTTCGAGACAACCTCATTGGTTCATGATGTTCTACTTAAACGACCGTAAGCCGTCTGATGAATTCATTTGATTTCAACTTTTTCTTACGTCTGCACGTTTCACTTTCCAACCGGACCTCTGTACCTCATACACACAAGAACTAAACGAAACACGTCTATTTCTAAACCCTAGTTTTACTCTCTGTAATGACTTGACACGAACACAGACAGACTGACAACAAATCTGTCAGACATGGAGACACATATATGAGCAGACAGATGAACAGATAGATGGACACAGTCTGACAGACATATGGTCAGACAGTCAGACAGACAGTCAGGCAGACAGACAGACAGACAGACGGACCATTTGGGTGAGAGAGAGTTGGTGTCTCCACCGCTGATTCAGAAATGGTCACGTTGGCGGGTTATTGAATTATAGCGGTTAATAATTCACTGAGTGGGAGGAGCCAATTTGCAATTGGGAATCAGAGAGAGAGAGAGAGAGAGAGAGAGAGAGAGAGGTGTGTGTGACATTCTGAATCTGCTGCAACAATTTTACAGAGATTGGAGCTTTAAAGTTCAGGGGGGCGACACAAACACACACACACCCCTACACACACACACACACACAAACACACACACACACACACACACACACACACACACACATACATACACATACACGCCACAAGCTGTCGGCTAGAAGTTTAAATGATAAAAAAAGAAGATATTCTGGGTTGGTGTCCAATGTAACACTTATCAACAAGTACACACACACACACACACACACCTACACACTGTTTCCTGTCTCCTGTGGACCATGTCCTACAGAGGTGACATCTGCCACCTGTTGTGGAGGGGGGGGGTCAGCCCCCCACCCTCTGCCATGCTCCCCTGCCTCGCTCCACCATGACAGGCGCGAGAGAGAGAGAGAGGGAATGGTTATGGTTCACTTCCTGTTCCATGTCAGACTTCATCAGCCAATCAGCTGGGAGACAGCCGGGAACAGCGTGTGTCCCTATAAACCACACCGCATGGTGTGTGTGTGTGTGTGTGTGTGTGTGTGTGGGGGGGGGGGGGGGGTGGCTTTAAGAGCATGGGTATGTCCACGGGGGTGGGGAGGGGGGGGCGGGGGTGGCACATGCACCCCCCTCCAAAATACATATTGGCCACACCTAGTAACTACTAAATAAATTAAAGTAATAAATAACACAGTAATGTAAACAAAATATAAAATTAGATATCAAAAGATCCTAGAGGTTAATACATTATATATTTATATACATGAATAAATCCCAAAGAAGCAATATAATATAAATCTGACCTCCCCCAACACAGCAGACAGGTTGGAAGCGAGTTAGTTTGCAGTGGAAATGAGGACCATATTTAATATAATCCTATTATAATAAACCGTATGGTTCGATCCCTCCTGACTGGATGGGACCCTGGGGTTCCCAGGGTTCGGCGGTTGCCATGCCTACAGGCCCGGCCTCGGGTGGCCGCCGGATCCTGGACGGTTGAGTTGAGCTCTGCTGGGACATGATATGTAAATAACACACCAGTGGCACCGAGCTGTAGTCCTACTTCATGGAAGAGACTCAATTTCAGATATATAGACCAATTCACCACTGCGTACGAGTCTGGAACCTCTCAGTTCATTTTTGATTTCCAGGGGGCATTATCAACGGGCGCAGACCAAAATGCCTCTGGACGCAATTGGATAGACCTACAACCAATCAGAGCAGCGAAACCTGCAACGTAAATTAAACTTTTACCAAATCCTGCCTGAAGTACGGCAAACACATCTTTCTTATCAACAAATGCTTTAAGTGTCGTTGTCTGTTCATCTTTTAGAGAAAATATAACCATCCAGTTCGCTTAATACTGACGCGATAGTGGATTCAACAGACCGTTCCACATCAGCGGCAGCCATTTCGGTTGTTTACCAAAATGCCTCAACGGCGTCCCTCGTACTGTCATCGTATCAAACCCGCCCCATATTAGATAAACGGTTGTGATTGGCTCGCAGATTGGTTTGATTCCCAGGCTAATAGATCACAGCATCCACAGCGTTTTACAACCAATCTAGTCGCCTGTCCTCAGTCCAATCAGCACGGCTGAGTTACCCCTTCATCCACACATGAAGGTTCGTCTTGGAGCTGACTGGTATTACACTATCGGGTTTGTACATCGCGACGTCACATCGCAATGTCCGCCGCCATTTTGTGAGCATTAGAGCATTGTCATGTTAGTTATTGTGTTGGTATTCATGGTTTCTTGGTCATTGTTTAGTAACTAATCATGAAAAGATTTGTCCTCACGGGGAGACATTGTTGTGTTTGAAACTGCCGCAGCGTTTCTCATGCGAGACGTGGCAAAACTAAGTTTTCATTGGCCCATACAGCAACAAAAAATATATAATATTCTACAAATAGTAATATTTTACATCATAATTGTAGTTTTTTTAGGCATAACGAAAGCCCTGTAACGTACCCCTAGCGTTCCTACTGTATGACATCATGGTTACATCATCGTTCTGATGTCATTCAGTTACCCGACGTCGACACTTTCGAGCGGGACACGGGTCTTCATCACACCACAGTAATGACGCTGTGTGTCCGCTAACGAGGGCCGTCCGCCGCTTGTAAGGAAGCCACCGTGACAGTTTTGCAGGAATCCGCAGAAATAATTGATTTGGAGGTGGAGGAGCGCCGAGGTGATCCTGTTTGTGCAGAACGTCGTCCGTGACGGCTGCTTTCTGCCGCGGCCCCGAGCCAGGGGCGCCACCTCCGGCACCGCACCGCCGTGTCCAGACGGGAGCCAGGGAATCATTTTCAGTGCAAACCCGCTTCGTGACTGACCCAGAAACATCTTGCAAATCTCCACTGCATTGGCGGTTTTAAAAATACCAGAGCTCAGGAGAGCAGAGTCGCCAGAATACACAAGTTATGCTATCGTGCCACCGTTTAACTTATTTACATGGTTATCCACACATTTTAAACGAACGGCAATTTTGCGTTGAACGGACACACATTTAAGTCAACCAATATTTACCATGTTCCTATATTTTGATAAAGTACCATCTTACATTGATTTACCACCCTTTTAAATAAAGCTCTAAGACATGAATCGTTTCTACATCCTCAACACGGACGGCGGTGAAGCATCAAAGTGAGATAAACGACGTCTGGTCAACGTTACATTTCCTCTACGAGTGGAGAGACTGTGGGGGGGAGAGGATATTTATAACGTATGAATGACATCGTTCGGGTATTTTCCCTGCTCTCCTTTCATCTCCGTCTCACCTCAACTCCCTCTTGATCAATTTTCTCTACTGCTTTCTCTCTCTCCTGTGCCTCCCCCTCATCCTTCTCGTCTCTCTCACCCCCTCTCTCTCTCCTCCTTCACCTCTCCCCCTCCCTCACTCTCTTCTCTCCCCCCCCACCCTCTCCCTCTCCTCCTTCACCTCTCCCCCCCTCACTCTCTTCTCTCCTCCCCCACCCTCTCCCTCTCTTCTCTCCTCGTCCCCCTCCTTGCTCCCCTCCTCCTCCTTGTCCCCCTCCCCCCCCTCTATCTCCCCCTCCATCTCCCTCTCTCTCCACCTCTCTCTCCTCCTGCAGCTCTCCCCCCCGCTCACTCTCTTCTCTCCTCCCCCCCACCCTCTCCCTCTCTTCTCTCTTCATCCCCCTCCTTGCTCACCTCCTCCTCCTTGCCCCCCCCTCTATCTCCCCCTCCACCTCCCTCTCTCTCCACCTCTCTCTCCTCCTGCACCTCTCCCCCCCGCTCACTCTCTTCTCTCCTCCCCCCCACCCTCTCCCTCTCTTCTCTCCTCATCCCCCTCCTTGCTCACCTCCTCCTCCTTGCCCCCCCCCCACCTCTCTCTCCACCTCCGCCTCCCTCTCTCTCCACCTCTCTCTCCTCCTGCACCTCTCCCCCCCCCCGCTCACTCTCTTCTCTCCCCCCCCCACCCTCTCCCTCTCTTCTCTCCTCATCCCCCTCCTTGCTCACCTCCTCCTCCTTGCCCCCCCCCCCTCTCTCTCCACCTCCGCCTCCCTCTCTCTCCACCTCTCTCTCCTCCTGCACCTCTCCCCCCCGCTCACTCTCTTCTCTCCTCCCCCCCACCCTCTCCCTCTCTTCTCTCCTCATCCCCCTCCTTGCTCACCTCCTCCTCCTTGCCCCCCCCCCCCCCCCTCTCTCTCCACCTCCGCCTCTCTCTCTCTCCACCTCTCTCTCCTCCTGTAATTGAGAAATAAGGGGAGGGGACATGGAGCTCCCTCCTCAACTCTTACTCGCACAAAATCCCCCCCCCCCCCCCCCTCCCTTTGTTTTCTCATCCACCCTCGGTCTCCTCCCAATCTGTTCCCTGGTCCTCCTGGGTGTCTACTCCTCGCTCCCCTCCCCGCCTCCCCTCCCTCTGTCTGGGACTAATTCTTCACACCCCTGCCGAGGGTCTCTGGGTGCGGCCCCCAGCCTGGTTTTGCGTGACAGCTTGTGAGATTACTGACTGGTGTGTGATGGCTTCTCCAGG
>JAOPHQ010002571.1:197500-260000 GCA_030340625.1 Merluccius polli
CTTAATGACCTGTCTCTGTACTGTCTAACCCCTACCTGCTCCTTAATGACCTGTCTCTGTACTGTCTAACCCCTACCTGCTCCTTAATGACCCGTCTCTGTACTGTCTAACCCCTTCCTGCTCCTTAATGACGTCTGTGTGTATGTAAATGTTTATATAATAGAGCCTCATGGAGAGCCAATAGCCGTGGAGATGAACGCTCTGTAATTCGATGACATCACCTGTTGCCGGGGCGATCAGAATAATGCCAGCAGTCGGTCACCGTGTCCCAGAGACCCACACTGGTGTTATTAGGACTGACCCGGTACCCAGACTGCACCAGATCCAATATGTGTGTCACAGAGAGTACGGTAGAGAGAGGTGGAGAGAGAGAGAGAGAGAGAGAGAGAGAGAGAGAGAGAGAGAGAGAGCGACAGTAGTATATTTTTGCCATTTATAGTCATTTTTCAGATTGGATTTGCGCAACAAACCGCTGCAGTCTGTCAACACAAATGACACATTACTGGGAGAAAATGTGTAACTTCTCATAAAAGGTCATTCAAACATTCAAATCTTTTCATCTTTTCATAATGTATTTTTTCGGTATTATCATATTGAGTGGATGTAGACAAAAAAGCACATAATGGACGTTGCCATGTTGAAGCTACATTAGCATTTTAGCATTCATCCAAAGCCACTTACAGTGAATTCAGATCCAGGTCATTAAGCAGCAGGTAGTGGTTAGGGGGCATCTTGCTCTAGGATGCCTACAGCTATACTGAGGACATTGGGGATCAAACCCAGAACCTTTTAGCTGGGAGTCAAACACCCTCACAACCACTTCTGGACTCCTATATAATAATACTACTAATACTACTACTACTACTACTACTACTACTACTACTACTAATACTAATAATAATAATAATAATAATAATAATAATAATAATAATAATAATCCTCCTCCCAGCTTCTCCAACACAGCCAGACAGACATGGCAGTCAGTGGGCTGACGCTCTTATTTTGAAAGGGCGAGTGCTGTCAGTTTTGGGATGTGATTACGTTTGTCTCTGTGTGCTCCCTCGCAGGACGGTGAAGGTAGACGTCTACGACTGGGACCGAGATGGCAGGTAGGGAGATCCTGTCTGACAGTCGCTCAGCCCCCCCGAGCTCCCGGACTCAGCGCTGACGTCACTTTAATTATGAAAGGAGCGCTGCCATTTCTCCATTTACTGAGGGGAGGAATCTGAAAATGCGTTTTGGGAAATCACCCTGTGGCTTTTTGCACAAAATAACAGATTACACAAGATGGAGAGAGAGAGACGTTAATGAAAGAGTGAAAGAGAGAAAGAGAGAAAGACAATGTTTATATATGCAGAGAGAGAGAGAGAGAGAAACTTCTCTTGACAGACAGAGTGATAGTCTGGTAGAGACAGTGCCAGAAAAAATTGAGAAAAAGCGAGTGACACACACCTAGAGAGAGAGTGTGAGAGACTCATATTTTATATTCAACTTATTTTCTACAAGCCTGGTATTTTATTTTGCTCTTTATCTTTCACTTTTTATATTAAAGTAGGCCGACGTTATTATTTCTGCTTTGTTTTTACAATGCTTTGGTAACAATTCAGTTCAATAAAGAAAGGAGAGAGGTAGAGATAACCAGACACTAGTAGTGTTTGTGTGTGTGTGTGTGTGTGTGTGTGTGTGTGTGTGTGTGTGTGTGTGTGTGTGTGTGTGTGTGTGTGTGTGTGTGTTTGGTGTCCTCCTCAGCCACGACTTCATTGGAGAGTTCACCACCAGCTACAGAGAGCTGTCCCGCGGACAGAACCAGTTCAACGTCTACGAGGTGAGATACTGGACCAGGGAGGGAGGGAGGGATGATTAATGGATAGAACGGTTGTATGGATGGATGATGGATGGATGGATGATGGATGGATGGATGATGGATGGATGGATGGATGATGGATGGATGATGAATGGATGGATAGATGATGGATGGATGGATGATGGATGGATGGATGGATGATGGATGGATGGCTAATGGATGGATGGATGGATGATGATGGATGATGGATGGATTATTATGGATGGATGATGAATGGATGGATAATGAATGGATGGATAATGAATGGATGGATAATGGACGGATGATGGATGGATGGATAATGGATGGATGGATGGATGATGATGGATGATGGATGGATTATTATGGATGGATGATGAATGGATGGATAGATGATGGATGGATGGATGATGGATGGATGGATGGATGATGATGGATGATGGATGGATGATTATGGATGGATAGATGATGGATGGATGATGGATGAATGGATGATGGATGGATGAATGATGAATGGATGGATAGATGATGGATGGATGATGGATGGATGATGGATGGATGATGATGGATGGCTAATGGATGGATGGATGGATGATGGATGGATGATGAATAGATGATGGATGGATGATGATGGATGATGGATGGACACATGCTAGAAGCTGTAGAAAGTGACTGTATTAGTAGTCTACTGTAGCCACCATTCTGAGAAATTAATTAATGGAAGTAATTCAATTAAAACCCCAGAGTGGCACACGTCTCTGTCTCACCAGTCTTTCCATGTGAAACATTGTCATGATTACCAGCAGCCAATTGAAATTCCAGCCTGAAATATAACCTGTCATGCTCATTCTAGCGTTGCAACCAGCCAATCAGCAGCCAGTGTCTCTGTGCCAAGGATTAACGACCTTAAACGGTCTGCTAAATAACTCAGGCTGAGCCCTGCGGATTCCATTGATTAAATGAATTGATTAATTGACTGTCCCTGATGAAGGTAATGTGGTAATTAGAGATCATTAACCAGGAGGGCAAGGAGAAAGTGTGATTACAGGACATGACACGCGAGGACCTCTGGCCTCATGCTGTGTTTTTAACAGGTTTTAAATCCCAAGAAGAAGTGCAGAAAGAAGAAGTATGTCAACTCTGGAACTGTAAGTACTCTGTTTCTCTGTCTCTGTCTCGGTCTCTATGTCACCTTGTACTCTCTCGCCCTTTTCTGTATCGTCTAGTACCTGTATCCTAGTCTAACTCTGACTGCCTGGAAACATTATCAAGTAATCTGCTTTGTCATTTTCCCCCTCATCTCTCATGCATTTCAACACCTCTTTGTGTGTCCAGGTTACTCTGCTGTCCTTCAAAGTAGAGTCAGAGTACACCTTTGTGGATTTCATTCGAGGAGGGTGAGTGGAATTAAGGATCAGCCGGCTTGTTCATCACACACACACACACACACACACACACACACATGAGCACACACAAACACACACACACACACACACACACACACGTGTGTGTGTGGTGGTTGTGTTGTGATTAATAAGCTTAGCACACCACATTATGTTCTCTAGTGGTAGTTAGCAAACATCATGTAGCATTAGCGGCTATCCCTGGAGCCAATCTCTTCTGTAAATATATTGTCCACCCATCCATCCCCTTTAATCACCCTGTTAATTAGCTTTAGATAATTAGCTTTAGCTCATTAGCTCATCTGGACATAGCATAGCGCTGGTACCCATTCCTCCAGCCAGATAAGCCCTGCAGAAATCACATCATGATGTGTGTGTGTGTGTGTGTGTATGTGTTTGTTTCAGCGTAAGTGTGTGAGTCTATCTTTAAATATTGTATTATTCTTTTTATTATTTGTTGCTTCCAACAGAACTCAGCTGAACTTCACTGTTGCCATTGACTTCACCGCATCCAACGGTATGTCACATGTCCTCTGTTCTTACATATGTTCTAGTATCTTCTAGTATGTTCTTTATATGTTCTAGTATCTTCTAGTATGTTCTTAATATGTTCTAGTATCTTCTAGTATGTTCTTTATATGTTCTAGTATCTTCTAGTATGTTCTTTATATGTTCTAGTGTCTTCTAGTATGTTCTTAATATGTTCTAGTATCTTCTAGTATGTTCTTTATATGTTCTAGTATCTTCTAGTATGATCTTCTAGTATGTTCTTAATATGTTCTAGTATCTTCTAGTATGTTCTTTATATGTTCTAGTATCTTCTAGTATGTTCTTAATATGTTCTAGTATCTTCTAGTATGTTCTTAATATGTTCTAGTATCTTCTAGTATGTTCTTTATATGTTCTAGTATCTTCTAGTATGTTCTTAATATGTTCTAGTATCTTCTAGTATGCTCTTTATATGTTCTAGTATCTTCTAGTATGTTCTTTATATGTTCTAGTATCTTCTAGTATGATCTTCTAGTATGTTCTTAATATGTTCTAGTATCTTCTAGTATGTTCTTTATATGTTCTAGTATCTTCTAGTATGTTCTTAATATGTTCTAGTATCTTCTAGTATGTTCTGTGTTCTGTGTATGGTGTACTGTATGTTCTATATATGTTTTAGTATATTCTAGTGTGTTCCAGGCAGAGTATCTTGTACTATATGTTGTACTTCTATGTGTGTGTGTGTGTGTGTGTGTGTAGGTGTGTGTGTGTGTGTGTGTGTATATTTATATAATGTGTGTATATATATAACCATGAGAGAGAGAGAGAGAGAGAGAGAGAGAGAGAGAGAGAGAGAGAGAGAGAGAGAGAGAGAGAGAGAGAAAGAGAGAGAGAGTGTGTGTGTGTGTGTGTGTGTGTGTATTGTTCTGTTGATATATTCATGTATTGGTCTTGCTCATCTCTTAACCAGTTTCCATTTTCCCGAGAGAGAGAGAGAGAGAGAGAGAGAGAGAGACTGTGTGCATGAATATGTTTGTCAGTTATTCCCAGCTTCCCCCAGGTGAGGTACACTGGGTTACCATAGTGAGTTTACGGTTGGTTGTATCTACATTTGACTGTGCGTGTACAAGTATATATTTATATAATATATACATTTTATATATACTGTATATATCCAGGTAGTCCGTCCCAGCCCAGCTCCACATACAGAGTCCCTACCAGATGAATGCTTACAGTATATTGTTCTAGTAGTGTGTATATATATATATAATGTATGTGTATATATATAATGTATGTATAATGTGTTCCAGGTAGTCCGTCCCAGCCCAGCTCCCTCCACTACATGAGTCCCTACCAGATGAATGCTTACGGGATGGCCCTGAAGGCTGTGGGGGAGGTGATCCAGGACTACGACAGCGATAAGCTGTTCCCAGCGTACGGCTTTGGAGCCAAGCTGCCCCCCAACGGAAATGTCTCCCATGCCTTCCCTCTGGTGTGTACAAACGCATATATATATATATATATATATATATATATATATATATATATATATATATGTACACACACATACATCATTTATTACACGGCTTGGTTGAATACCCGATTCCGATTGGTCAGTTACGGCATTTTACGGTCTGTTATTTCTAAATAACAGACCGCTGCTATGAATAACAGACCGTTGCTATGGACACTATTTACAACCGTAGAACCTAACAGACTATTATTTTTAGCAGAAGTAATAAAATCATCTTTTAATCAATAAAATCTTCTATTTTTTTAAATATATATTGTGTGTCAAATGATTGATTTCTTTAGTCAGTAGCCGAGTAAGAAGCAGGATGTACAGGGTGATGCATCACCCTGTCAGGGTTTATTTCACACTAATGACCGGCTCGTTGTACATTATCCCTTACATATACCACAGCGTCGTTATATATACCTCTGCCTGTTAACAGTCCTGAATACACTATAAATGCAACATTAACTACAACAGTCACATACAACTATCCACCAGATGTTTCCATGACAACGTAAAAACAATATGCTCAAAGCACCGTGGAAAACTATTTTCATTTCAGCTGATTAACTCGATAAAAAAACAATAACTTTATAGATGAAAGTAACTAATATCTAATCATTGTTGGTAACTGTGGTATGAGCAGAATAAACCACTTCTGGATGTCCTGTTATTGGAAAATAAGGTACTTCGGTAATCACCACCCCCGGGACACCTGGAGTGGTTTATTCCTTTTATATATGTACACACACACATACACACACACACGGCAGTGGCTCAGGCAGTAGAGTAGTTTGTCTGGCAACTGGAAGGTCACTGGTTTGACGTTTGAAGTGTCCCTGAGCAACACCCAACCCTAACTACACCCCACCCTAACTACACCCCACCCTCACTGCTTCCGACGAGCTGGCTATTGCCTTGCACGGTTGACACCGCCGTCGGTATATGAATGTGTGTATAAATGGGTGAATGTGAGCCACATATGGTTTCCCCGTCTGTTATGTCTAGACATTTATACATACAAACACATGTATACACACACGCAAACACATTTACCTAACACATTTATACACACACATTTAATTAAGTGCAAATACACACATGCAGACACACACCCACACACACACACACATCAGGAGCTGTCACCGAGTCACCAGCTGCTGCATCTCTTTGAGGAGCGACCTCATCTTCCTTCTCAGCAGGAAGTCACCAAGCCTCACTTCCTGCTCAAGGAGCCTCCTCTCCCACCAGCTGACTTCATTTAAAGTTCCCTGTTATGTTAAAACACATTACGGTTAAACACATTACTGTTAAACACAGTCACACATTAATTGTGTGACATTAGTGACACTAGTGGGTGACATTAATACACACATGAATTAAACACATAAGACTCAGTACTGTTACAAACCCTGTTTCACACTTACTGTTAAACACTTAACACTGTAACTGTTAAAACACATTACTGTTAAACAAGTTGCTGTTAAACACTTAATACTGTAACTGTTAAAACACATTACTGTTAAACATGTTACTGTTAAACACTCAATAATGTATCTGTTACATACTTACTGTTAAACACCTAATACTGTATCTTTTACACAGTTTTTGTTAAACACATTACTGTTAAACACATAATACTGTAACTGTTAAAACACATTACTGTTAAACAAGTTACTGTTAAACACTTAATACTGTAACTGTTAAAACCCATTACTGTTAAACACGTTACTGTTAAACACTTAATACTGTATCTGTTACAAACTTACCGTTAAACACTTAATACTGTATCTGTTACATACTTACTGTTAAACACGTAATACTGTATCTTTTACACAGTTTTTGTTAAACACATTACTATTAAACACAATACTGTTAAACACTTGATACTAATACTGCTTAACACTTAATACTTAATAATGTAACACTTAATTCTGTATCTGTTAAACAATTAATACTTAATATTGTAACACTGTATTTTTAAAATGGTAGCAGTCACAGTACATGCAAGTTAAGATTATGAATCAGTCATTTACATTTACAATTAGTCATTTAGCCGATGCTTTTATCCAAAGTATTAGAACAATACAGTAAGAAAATATGTGTGAAATGTGAAAAAAAAACCGGATGTGTGTTGTTCTGATACCCGGCTGTGTGGTGCAGACTTTCTCCTCTTGCGTTGTGGATGTATGGATGTAAACATGGTTAATTGCATGGGGAGATGCGAGCCTGACTCTCTCTCATTATTATATACAGAGCAGAGTTATGGCAGGGTCAGAAATTAATGAGCACGCAGGGCCAGAAGTTCCCCTCACAAATGCGAAATGTGGGAGAGAAATGTCCACACTTTGATTTTCACTGATCTTTGTTTATTGAAATTGAAAACTATGCTTCATGTACCCATGAGGATAATTAGAGAAAAAAAACATAATTAGATATATTGAGTTCTGCTCAAAGAGTAGGAGAGCGATGCTCATGGGATATTCTGGTCTGGTTATCGTCTTCTTAAGAAAATCTGCTTGAAAGATCCATTGTAATTCTGTTGTTATTCTGTGAAGCTATTTACATAGCTTCACAGAATAACAACATTTACATACACTTTCATATCCAGTCTTTATCTTACTTGCCTAACATGACCCTACCCTGAGTAACCTTACCTTAATTTAACCATACCTTTACCATCCCTTGCCTTAACCCCCCTCCCCTGAGTGGGGACAGTGGTAACCCTAACTGTGTGGGGATCGAGGGCATGCTGGAGGCATACCTACCTTACCTTAACTTCACCTTAACCCTAACTTACCTTAACCCTGCAGAGTGGGGACAGTGGTAACCCTAGCTGCGTGGGGATCGAGAGCGTGCTGGAGGCATACCTACCTTACCTTAACTTCACCTTAACCCTAACTTACCTTAACCTTACCTTAACCCTGCAGAGTGGGGACAGTGGTAACCCTAACTGTGTGGGGATCGAGGGCGTGCTGGAGGCATACCTCCAGAGCCTGCAGGCGGTCCAGCTCTACGGACCCACCAACTTCGCCCCAGTCATCAATCAAGTGGCTAAGTCAGTATCCCTTATAAATTATTATTTGTGAAGCTTTTTTAGCTGTTATATATAACACTGGACCTGAATTACTTCTGTTATCAAACTAATCTAACTTAAAATAGCAATATTAATGTGTGTGTGTGTGTGTGTGTGTGCGTGTGTGTGCCTGCATGTGCGCATGTGTGTGCGTGTGTTTGTGTGTGTGCCGTGTGTGTTTGTGTGTGTGCGTGTGTGTGTCTGTGTGTGCGTGTGTGTGTGTCTACAGCTGTGCAGCCGAGACTACAGATGGTTCTCAGTACTTTGTGCTGCTGATGATCACAGATGGAGTAATCTCTGACATGCTGCAGACCAAGGAGGCAGTGGTCAATGTGAGCGCACACACACACGCATACACACGCACACACTATCATCATGATGCTCTTCTATTTCTGATGTAACAATCTTCTATTTGTGATGTCGCTGTCTAGGCCGCCTCCCTCCCCATGTCCATCATCATCGTGGGGGTGGGGCCGGCAGAGTTTGATGGTAAATCTTATTGGATTATTTTAACTTTAAATGGATGTTCAGCTGAATAAGAAAACACTGCTAAAGTATGTTTGTACACGTTTTTCTGGGAAATTAATTTGGATTCTGATTTGGATTCCATTGCGATGTGCAGCGATGGAGGAGTTGGATGGAGACGAGGTCAGAGTCTCCTTTAAGGGCCGTCTGGCTGAGAGGGACATCGTACAGGTAAACACACACCTTTTTTTCACAATAAAACACAAGTGTGTTTGTTCACATACCGATCACATATGTATATCATGTACAGAAGTAGCATCAGTTCTGATTTTATTTTGTATTCATTAAATTGAATTAATTACATTTTTAATTTACATTATTTTATTTTATTATATTTAAATAATAATTAACATTTATTTTGTGTTATTTTATTTTATTATATTTCACAATAATTTCTATTCATTTTAGCAGACACTTGTATCCAAAGCCACATATGAATTTGAATGTATTTTAGGTGAAATTTTTACAGCAGGTAAGTTTTAAGCAGTATTTCAATACTAGCTAAGTTAGCCTATTTTTACTGTTATTGTACTGTAACCTCAGTCCTGAGGACTTCTGGGAAACATTGTGTTCATTGTGTCCCCGTGTTGCAGTTTGTTCCTTTCCGGGACTACATCGACCGCACGGGGAACCAGGTCCTGAGCATGGCCCGGCTGGCCAAGGATGTCCTGGCCGAGATCCCCGACCAGCTCCTCTCCTTCATGAAGACCCGCGGAATTGAACCGCGACCCGGCCTCTCCTCCTCGCCACTGCCAGAGCTTCACAGACATATCTGACCCCACATAGATATGTCTGACCCCAACATATCTGACCCTAACTTATCTGACCCTAACTTATCTAACCCCAACATATATATATATATATATATATATATATATATATATATATATGACCCTATCATAGGCCTCGGTTACACTTTTGTTATGGGATGCCCCAGATTGGAACAAAGGTCCACACTTCACACTTGAATGCGAACTCTGACCGAATTTCACTTTCCCGCGAAAAATACTTCCTGGTAAAGATAAATCTGTTGAAATGGCGCCAGGTAGAACATGGGTACATGGATGCAATCCCATCAGAATGCGAGCCTGACCGCCTCGGGATGTGGTCCAGCTCATCGAATCACAACGTGAGCAAGATCCGATCTGGGACCGTCCAGACCTGACAGTTAATGGGTCCTGGCATGGTCCTCTCCTCTCTCTCCTCCTCTCCCCTCTCTCTGCTCTTTCTCCTCTATTTCTCTCCCCTCCGCCTCTCTTTCTCTCCTTCTCTTCTTCCCTTCTCTCACCCGCTCTCCTCATCTACATCTTCGTCTGCTTCCTCTCTCTCTCTCTCTCTGAAATCATGGGTTGGCACGACTACATTACGCACACACACAGTCAAAAACACACGCACACTCTCGCAGACACACACACAGAAACAGGCACTCACACACAAATCTGCATAATATTTGTACACCTGTGTGAGCCACGCCCAGCCGCTTCTGCCCAGTGTGGGTACAGATTCGTAACCCCCCTCTCCCCTCCCCACCTCCCACCCCCCACCACTTGAGAAATACCAATCTCTGAACCCCCTGGGGTTGCTGTGTGTGTGTGTGTGTGTGTGTGTTACAAATTAGAGAAGACAGTGGAGTGAAGGATAGAGCATCAGAGAGAGAAAGTCGGAAGGAGTGGAAAGAAAGAGAGAAGGAAGGATGGATGAAGGAGGCCTGAGGAAAGGAGAGAGAGAGGGTGGTGGTGATGGAGAGAGGGGGAGAAATGGGGGACGGATGGAGCGAGAGGGATGGAGGGGGGGGGGGGGGGGAGGGATGGAGAGAAGGAGAGGGACACAAGGACAGGACAATGACAACATCTCGAAAGGTTTTGTTTTCCCTCGATGTCAGGGAGGGAGAGAGGGAGAGCTGAGAGAGAGAGAGAGAGAGAGCTGAGAGAGAGAGAGAGAGAGCGAGAGAGAGAGAAAGAGGGAGAGAGAGAGAGCTGAGAGAGAGAGAGAGAGAGAGAGAGAGAGAGAGAGAGAGCTGAGAGAGAGAGAGAGAGAGAGAGAGAGAGAGAGAGAGAGAAAGAGAGAGAGAGAGAGTCTGGACGTGGGCCGAGAAACATCAGATCAAAGTTTCTTCTAGCGGGAGGAAGTGTTTGATCTCAGCGTTCAGTCGAGTCGTCCCAACACATGATTAAAGGATCATTAGTTGTCCCAAAACTAACAGCACGTGATAACAAACCCATGCAGATGTATCCAAAAGCAATAGTCCTAATTCCTGCACGTGTAACACATCGCCTGTAAGTATGCCGTTCAGTCACAGAGCTTTAAACAGGCCAACACTCCCATCTAGCAGCCACAGCACGCAACAACACGCTGCAAGGCCCATTCTGCTTCTGCTCCAAAACATATGTCACTTATCACCAAGTATATCTCAAAGCAACCGTTGACTTTATTTATCTGTTTGTCATGTTGCTGCATGATTGATTATCTGGTTCACTGATTCACACGACGGAAAATTGTGCGAAAGCAGGACTTTAAAATGCATGGGTCGCTTTTCTGCTCGCCGACATCGTGCCATCCGATAGTGTTCACTCACACGCTACTCAGTGCAGTTGTCTGAAGGTAGCTATTTAATGTGCTGTAGTATCTTGTTGCGTAATAGCTGTGATCGGCCGCTATTCATGAATAACTCTCCATCATCCGTCGAGCTCTAGGGGTCGACGTGGCTTCTGTTGTTTCTTGATTTTCCAGTGATCCAAACATCCTCTGCATGTTTTTGCTCCACTCTCGCAAACGAGTCGATTTCCATTCATTTCTTATCACAAGAATCACCGCATGGCGTCTACCTGCACATGGATGCAGGTAGACGCGGAGTGGAGTCAACTTATTGACTTCATCTGTGAATCACACCAACAGGACCGTTTGTAATACGACGTTAATGTGTTCTGCCATTTAATATAACCCTCCTGGTTCACTGCGCTAAGAGAACAATGTTCTGCATGTCGGAGAGCTTGTGTGTTGTTGTGTTTTACTCAACGTGATGTTGACTGTCCAAAATAATAGGGAGATTGAGGTTATATCTCAGCATATATGCATTGCAGTCAACGCTGTACATTTGTAAGCTTTTTAAAGATGCTGTAGGCAAGATTTAAGCGCTATTATTGGAGGGTAATCTGTTAGAAATGGCCTAGCTGTCAGCATGGGTGAGCTATTAGTGAGTGATGCTCTGTTTCTAGTCGACTGCGCCTGCCTCTATATGAGACCATTCAGATTTTAGACTGCTCCCGGGCTAATTTATGTCCAATCAGGGCATCTCTGCCCTGATTGGCCATCTTGCCTGTCAATCACAGGTATGTGAAATGCAACACTTCTCAATGGTGGAGAAAACATTTAACATAAAGGCCATTTTTTGTTGTTGTTTAGTTTCAAAATCTTGTTCCCTTCCGCTCTTTTGCTTGCTCCCTTAGCAACTCTCCAGTCTTACCTACAGCAGCTTTAAAGCTGGACATGGCAATGTTGTGTGTGAGTCCAGGTTTTTCTAATCGGTGGAGATTGTGTTTTGTTTATTGTGGTTCGGCGTGTTCCCAAGATATATTTGGTGAAACTAACGTCTTTAGGACATAACAGGGAGGAGATATCTCTTCTTTTAACTGTTGTAGTCTGGCTATATAATCTATAGTGCAACAGTTTGAATACATTTGACGCCCCTAACCAATATGATCACCGATGTGTGTTGTTTGATAATGTCTTTGCATTATACCGAGTCTTGTGTCATATATATATATATATATATATATATATATATATATATATACTACTCAGTATATACGTATATACTATATACTAAGTAGACATACCAAAAACATGATCTTTATTAGTCAGTGTTGTGTACAGGATGAATGTTTAGCTGGAGGGAGTGTAGGTCGTGTCATGGCCCCCAAGGGACATCCTCTATCTGGCTTTATTTCTACATTAATTTATCCAACTACTACTAAGTAATGTTGTTTAAACATCGTGGTAGTAGTTTGTGTTTAGGCAGGAGGTAATCTTAGAGCTGTCGGTCTCTGTTGTGTTCAATCAGTGATTTAGGATAGGCTTAATTTTGGACGACATTAAAGTATTTTATTACACCTCCGACTGGCGGTCTCTCTCTGTCTGTTTGGAGGCTTCCAGGTCTTCACAGCTCATTTACACAACTCACACAACTCACTCAACTCACACAACTCACTCAACTCGCACAACTCACACAACTCGCACCTCACACAACACACACACTTCACACACCTCACACAACTCACACACCTCATCCCCTCCTTCCCCCACTCAAGTCCTCCAGGCAGACTGGGCACTGCCTGATCCCTCCACTGTCCTACCAACAAGGCTTCGCTCTTTGCCCAGTTCACCCATGCAGATGAGGCCTTTTTAATAGGGAGACAAGGTATCCCGCAAACAGTGAACATCCCTCTGACCACAAACACAAATATTAACATCATCTGCATAGGCAGAAACAGTAAGAGGACGATCCAGTTTGGAGGACCCAGGCAGTGAGAAACCACTGAGCCGACTTCTCAACCTGCACAGCAATGGCTCAATGGCCAAGCTATATAGTTGGCCTGAAATAGGACAACCCGGTCTTATCCCTCGCTGTACAGGGATTGGCCGACTCAGCCCTGCCCCCATCTTCACCATACAGTGAGCACCATTATACAATACACCAACCCAATCCAGAAAACCATCACCAATACCAAAAGCCCTAAGTGCAGAAAACAAATAAGAGTGATCCACCCTGTCAAACGCTTTCTCCTGATCCAAAGAGACAATACCAAAATCAGCAATAACATTACACAGATTTACACACGTCAATGACATCTCGAATGAGGAAAATGATTAACCTGCCAGGTACACAATAGCTTTGATCTGTATTTACAATTATTCCCAGAATTTCCTTAAGTCTGTTTGATAAGGCTCAGGAAAGCACTTTGTAGTCTGTAAGGAGGGCCACCGGCCTCCAGTTCTTAAGTAAGGCCAGGTTCCCTTTCTTAAGCAGCAGGGAAAGTACCGCTTGCTGACAGTAGACGGGAAGAGATCCTGTTCCGAAACACTCCAATAAAACACTGTGTAAGTCAGATCCAAGGGTATTCCAAAACCGCTTATAAAAGTCAGTCGAAAGACCATCAATCCCCGGTGCCCGTCCTGATGCCATCTGGTTTAACTGTCAACTCCTCCACGGTCAGCTCACAGTCCAGAGCAGCTTTCTCTCCTGGGCTGAGCTGAGGAAGACAAGAAGAGATCAGTGTAGAAGTCCATAGCATGGTTCCTCTTCTCGCCTGTACTGGGGGTCACTCTGCCTCCAGGAAGCTCAACGCAGGTCATCTGCCTCCTCTGTGCCACTGACCTCTCCAGATTGAAAAAGAAAGAGCTCAGGGCGTCCATATCCTTTAATTGGAGGAAGCGAGACCTTCACTCTCTCCTGCAGGAAGGAGTTCAACTCCAACCTCTTGTCCTGCAGCAGATTCCCCGTAGTGATATCAGAGTCTCTATGCAGGCCCCCTTCAATTTTTCTAATGTTAGCCTCAAGTTCCTGAACTGCTGCCTTTATCATAGCAGTGGAATGGGAGGTGTATTGCTGGCAGAAAAACACAAATTTGTGCCTTACCTACCTCCCACCACAGCTTCAAACGAGTGGAGCCGCCTGCTGCCACCTGTTGCTGTTTAAGCGGACACGCAAAACGTTTGTGTCCCACATCTCCACACTCAAAACATTTCAACTGTCCTGCGCTGGCGTACACCATATTATACGAACCATCACCGTACTTCACTCTGAAGGACACCTCCGATGTTTTCGTCGCAGAGTCCAGGAACATGAACACCTGCCGCCTCAGAGACAGTCCGTGCTTCAGTTTAGGATCCTTACATCCCAAACTCACTGTTTTAAATCCACTGGCGAACTCACCGAATCTGCGGCGCTCGTTCTCCAACAGCTCGTCGGGTATAAACGCCGGGAACACCGGATACGGTGATCCTTGTGGAGGGAACCGACAGTGGGGGAAACCCGCACAAATATGTCCCTGATAAAGAAGCCACTCTCTATCAGCCGGTAAACATGGGGCTCATCTTTCAAGAACACCGCCACTGCTTTGTTCATTCTTGACGCAAAAGATATTTCATCGCGTCCTACCTGCTCACCGGCGGCCAGCAGTACCTCCTCCACAGTAACGTTACTACCCGGCGGAGGTGGCGTCCCGGAGGAGGCCATTCCTCCCGTAAACCACCCGAAAAACCCACTTTTGGCCGAGTGATCGTAATTTTCCATCTGTCCTATGTGCATGATCAGGTAAGCTTTTTTAATACGTTTACTGATCATGCACATAGAACAGATGGAAAATATTGCAGGGGAAAAACCCAAGACAGGGACAGGAAACCATTCAAAACTCTGCGCCACTCACACACCCTCACACAGGAGAGGAGAGGAGACAGGAGAAGAGTGGAGAGGGGAGGAGAGATGGAGAGGAGAGGAGACAGGAGAGGAGCGATGGAGAGGAGCGGAGAGGAGACAGGAGAAGAGTGAGGAGAGGAGAGTAAAGGGGAGGAGAGACGAAGAGGAGAGGAGACAGAAGAAGAGTGGAGAGGAGAGGGGAGGAGAGACGAAGAGGAGAGGAGACAGGAGAAGAGTGGAGAGGGAGGGAGAAATGGAGAGGAGACAGGGGAGGAGAGGGGAGAATGGATGGAGAGGAGACAGGTGAAGAGTGGAGAGGAGAGGAGACAGGAGAAGAGTGGAGAGGAGAGGGGAGGAGAGATGGAGAGGAGAGGAGAGGGGAGGAGGGATGGAGAGGAGAGGAGACAGGAGAAGAGTGGGGAGGAGAGGAGAGGAGACAGGAGAAGAGTGGGGAGGAGAGGAGAGGAGACAGGAGAAGAGTGGGGAGGAGAGGAGGGAATCTCTTTGGAAGGAGAAAAGGATGCATGGTAAACAAGAGGAGGGAGGTGACAGCAGAGGAGGTGTTTCATGTCCACCACATGTGCTTTCCATCTTGTATACCAGTGAACCTCTTCTCTTGTCTTCTCTCTCTCCCTCTCTCTCTCGCGCTCTCCCTCTCATCAGTGAGTAGTGATGTCATTACGAGCGTTGTTTAAAAATAAAAACGTATTTTTTACGAGGCGCTGGAAAGAAACGTGGAACAACTGTTGGCCTAAACGTGTTGCGTTTCATTTTGAGTTTTTCCTCCAAGGCGACTCGAACAGAGAGGCTTCTGTGGGGCTGGAGGTAATAGGTCAGCCAGGCTGAGCTCAGGGAAAGATTGGAGCAAATGTCAATGGAGCTTTTAAATAGGAGGTAGAGTTACAGAGGAGAAGGAGGAGAGGGAAGAGGGGGGGGGGGTGGTGGTGGGGAAGAAGGAAGGAGGAGGAGGAGGAGGAGGAGGAGGAGGAGGAGGAGGAGGAGGAGGAGGAGGAGGAGAGAGGTGTGGGAAGTGGAGGAGGAGAAGGTGGAGGAAGGAGGAGAGAGAAGTGGGAAGAGGAGAGGTGAGAGGAGGTGGTGGTGGTGGAGGAGGAGGAGGAGGTGAGACACATTAGAGGAGAGGAGGAGGAGGTGGAGGAAGGAGGAGAGAGGTGTGGGAAGAGGAGGAGGAGAAGGTGGAGGAAGGAGGAGAGAGAAGTGGGAAGAGGAGAGGTGAGAGGAGGTGGTGGTGGTGGAGGAGGAGGAGGAAGTTGTAGAAAGAGAAGAAGAAGAAGAAGAAGAAGAAGAAGAAGAAGAAGAAGAAGAAGAAGAAGAAGAAGAAGAAGAAGAAGAAGAAGAAGAAGAAGAAGCGAGGGGGAGGAAGAGAGAAGGATTCGGAGAGAGGAGGTGGAGGAGGGAGAGGAGGCCTTCAGAGACTTCACATTTTTTCTCGTGGTGGGAAAGGAGAACTAATGTTCCCCTGCTCCAGCGGCGTGGAGAGGACTTCCACGTTCCTGCCGCACGTCACAGAGAAACACTCGTTTCTCTGTTTCACAGTGACGCTGTGAAGCCATCTCACCATCATCACCTCAGACTGCAGAACAGAGGAGCAGAGATCAGAGTAGAGTAGCATAGAGCAGAGAGGAGAATAGATGACTAGAGTAGATGAATGAATGAATCCTGTTTAGATGTTTGGCATCACCCTCAGCTGTGGAATAAACCTATTGAACACATGAGTCAGCAGTCATGGAGTAGTAATGAAGTTCTCCACTCCAAGGTTGTAATGAACCAGTAGGTGTCATTGCTTCATTACCACCTGAGTGTGCTACTACTCACAACAACAACAACAGTATGTCCACTGTGGTTTTCCACTGACCTCACCTCCTCCTCCTCCTCCTGCTGCTGCTCCACTAAACACTCCTCCTGTTGTAGCTCGTTCTCCCATCGCCAGCACACACACATCACTGGAGGTCCAGCCAGGAGAAAGATCTACATGAAGACCAGATGAAGACCACATGATGAAACTCCAACCAGAGTGCTGCTATGGATGACCACGGACCAGAACCAGAACCCAAACCCAGCGACTCGTTCCATCAAGTCGGACCCACTCTGAAACATGGGGTGTGGGGGGGGCTGAATAGCATTGAGGGCGGTTGACTTCCTGTCAGGAAGGTTCTGGGTTCGATCCCTAATGTCTGCAGCCTACAGGCATCCTTGAAGAAGATCTAAAAGTCACTGTAAGGCACTTTGGATAAAAGCATCTGCTGAATAACTAAATGATTAAAAATGGGAAGTGGGTTCATGGGAAAATGATCAAAGGCAAACAAGAATTTAAAGAAATATTTCTCTTGTTCTGTATAACAAGTACAGTCTGTCTCGCGATCAGAAAAAGGATATGTTAACATTTATATGAGATATCCTTAGTGGTTTTACAAGTCTTTGATCAACAGAAATCATCCTTCAGGCTTATTTTTAGAATCCTGTTTTTCCCTCTCGTGGGTAACATTTTATAATAACATTCAGTCTTAAACATTGTTAAGCCTTTAGTTAATGATTAACTCATCATGAACTAAACATTCATTTATAAGCCTTTAGTTAATGATGAACTAATCCTTAACAAAACATGCATTTATAAGCCTTTAGTTAATGATGAACTAGTCATTAACAAAACACTAATAATATTATTAATATTAATTAATATTACTATTATTTGTATAATAATATGAATATACATCACTAGTGGGAGTGTCCACCCAGATGTATGATAACTAGATCAGCCTACCCAGTGGACTGTACCAACTGGTAGGCTGATCTAGTCATCATACATCTGGGTGGACACTCCCACTTGTGATGTCACAAAGGGTAGTTTGTGACATGGATTGTAATAGCTAATCACATCACACCTGGTGGTAAAATAGGGGCCCTTTAACATAGCACCTATTAATCATCTCCAAATGTATATTAATGTTTTGTTAATGATAAGTTCATCATTAACTAAAGGTTTATAAATTACTTATGACTGAACGTTATATATATATATTTAATTAATATATATATTAATTCAATATATGAATTCATGAAAAAACATATATTTGTGTTCTGTCTTTTCCTATAAAGTAACTGAAATCATCGGCAACATAAAAAACAAACAAGAAAGTTTCCATTGCATCTAATTTACAGAGCCTTCAAAATAGCATGAAAGGCACTTTGTACGTGACCAGCAGCACATAATTACTCATGAATTCATAAGAGAAATATTAATATACTCTGGTTGGGGTCCTCAAGGGAAATGCAGCACTTAAGGTGCAATTTACGTCAGCAGTCGATGTCAGCGAACAAGACCTGGAAAGAACCACACTTCTGTCCAACAGGTTATCCTTCTGTTTTTGTGTATGTGTGTTTTCTTTTTTTTATTGGTACACAACACATGACTACATTAGCTGTCAGCGGTAGCATTTAGCACTTTGAACCAGATGTCTAATCTCTAGCCTAACTCCTCTTCCAAGATGACATGATGTCAAAATGTTATATCTTATAATATATGTTATATTATAGAAACATTGACATACTAGACAGCATTGACACACAACTGCTGTTTGCTTACTGGTTGCCAAATTTGGACAGAAACGGTAGAAATATCTCTAGGATGAAACAAGACTACTGACAGCGATGTGTATAAAACCTGATTAATTTCTCAGAATTCACGTGGCAATCTAGGCGGAGGATAACATTACATCAATGTTATATTTGTTGGCACACACACACACACACACACACACAGTGTTAACATAAGATGTGTTTGTTGACCACAGCACGATAGTGCTGTCCTTGAGGTACATAGGGTTGACCTTTGACCTTGTCATGGTTCTGTAGGGCAAAAACATACAAATGTAAATGTCTAATGACATCGTCAGCATACACTTGGCTAGTGTAAACTAGCCACGGCTAGCGTATCCTAGCCACGGCTAGTCAGTCTGAGCAGCAGCAGGAGATAAGGAGAGGCCACCAGAGTTCATACACCACAGATCATCTGCGTCAGCGAGGGTTTGGACAAGGAGATGACCTGAGTGTCATACAGTGTCATTCATCCTCTTTCTCTCTCATGTTAACTCAATAGCCAGTCAGCAAACTAACATTTTATTGAGTCATTTGTTATACAAGTAAATAAATAAATGAATGAATAAGTAAAGAGTTTGTTGGCAGAGCTGCGGTACGGCGAAGCCAGCAGACGTGTCAACAGAGCCGCGACGCGTCCTGCCAACATGCGGCCTCTGTGTTTACCGCCATGTAACACCACCTGATAAACGCAACACAGGCTGTTCAACGTCGTTTCTCTTTTAAATCAAATGCTTTTATGTTCCTCTCTGGGTTAACATTGCATGTGGAATAAGACCAGTCCTACTTGTGTCTCCATGTGCAGCATCGCGGTGACGCGTGTGTGTTTTCTCCCTCTGACCTTGGCCGTAGTGTCGAGTATTACGGTGAGTCAGTACTTTGTCCCTGCAGTTGTGGAAAATGACGTTTATTCAAACAAAAGTAGGAAAACGCTCAGAAGCAAGACTTTTTTTTTGTAGTTTTGTTTGCCATTAAAATGTGACTGAAAACTTTTTTCAGGTTTTTACCATTCTGGATAACTATTATTATTATACTTTTAATGACATTATGGTACATATAGTTTAATAATATAGATCTAGAGGAATTGCATAAGTACATTAAATAGTACATTTTGTAAAAAAAATTAATACGATATGGCTAATTTCCTCCTTAACTCTTGTACTTGCTTGTTGGCCTACTGGTTATGTTTCGTTGTGGACACTATCAGACTGAAAACAGAACTTATTAAATTTATAAACATAGGGTTGTGTTGCATGCATGGGAGTGAGTTGCGTGAAAGCCTTTTAGTGAATAATAATACAAAGTTCTCCAGGTAAACGTAACGAAGTAAAAAGAGAGAATCTTCCACACAAGTAACAATCGTTCAACATTGAGTAGAAGTACTTGAGTACTTTTCCAGCCCGGTATCGCCGTGTTCAGGGGACAGTCAGGAGTATTTCTGACCCGATCCTCGTCCAGAACCGGGCTGCGATGGAGGAGATGGATCCAGTCGGGCGTCTGGGAGCGAACACAACGGGTACATTTAATGTGTACTGGGTATTTGTGTACTGGGTGATGTGTGTACTGGGTAATGTTTACTGGGTGATGTGTACTGTGTGTTTGTGGGGTTTGGGGTTGAGGTGAACGCCAGCCCAAAGCCATTACTGTGAACAGAATAGAAGTGCTGTTGAGGACTGATTACGCGCTGAGATGTTTTGGAGGAACCAACGCAGACCGTGTGTTTCTATAAGTACCAAGAGTCTTAAAACGCTCACATCAACAAAGGCAGCAGTGTTGAACTTTATGACTATGATTATTCTTTTGATATTTATCCCCAGCGGCTGTGATTTAATCATTTTATTGATGGTTGAAAAAGGAACGGTGTAATGCTATATGTAAACCAATCATTTTAATAATTATGAGGGTATGATGAAATAGCAGATATAGAGGTAATACTTAAGTTTGGGTGGGTGAGTGAGTGTGTGTGTGTGTGTGTGTCTGCGTGCGTGTATGTGCGTGTACATAAACACACCTTTGGATCCTGGCATGCTCCCGTCTGTCCGGGAGACAGACTGCTGTATGAGTAAGCAAACATGTCTTCATTCATGTTTCATAGACGTGGGCTACACAGCTTGTGTTGTGAGTAACACGTCCATTTATAGATCACTGTAATAGTTAATACTCATTTATTCAGGAGATAATATGAATGTTTATTAACTTATTTCACATGTATTGACTTCAGTCAGAAGTTTCTCATTCTTTAACACTAAATGTAATGTAATGTGTGTGTGCGAGTGTGTGTATGTATGTGTGTGTTTGTGTGTGATTGTCTGCCTTCCACAAGACTGAGATGTGCGCGCGCGCACACACACACACACACACACACACACACACACACACACACACACACACACACACACACACACACACACACACACACACACACACACACACACACACACAGTGGCAGCCAATGGGAGAGCAGCGAGCAGGTCGAGCCTTCACAGGCCAACCCTCCGTTGGTCACGTGACTCCCCCCCCCCCCTTCCTGCTCCAGACTCCGCGTCGTCCGCTCCGCTCACTCTGCAGGAGGACTGCGAGGAGCAGGAGGAGCAGAGGAGCGACGTCCCGTCCACACACGCACACGCACACACACACACACACACTTCGGTTCCGGAGATCCAGGAGTCATCATGTCCGTGTGAAGTGAAGGGAGGGTGAAGAAGGTAAGCGCCCACGTTTTCTGCTGCAGGATTGCTTGGTTGGAGTTGGACGTGTGATAATAAGTTACGTCTTTATATATTATCGCCTCTGTCTGGTGGTCGCTCCATGTCTGTCTGTCTGGCTGTTTATCCTCATAGCCTCACGAAAGTCACATTTTTTCATCTTAACACAGTCACATTTGATCGCCTCTGCGTGGATGATGTGCATCTGCGGTGTGACGGCTGAGGTCGGCGGGTCCAGAGAAGTGCAGTTCTCCTCGCGGCCGGAGGAGGGCGCTCAATCCCTCGGCCTTAGTGGCCCTTATTTTATTTAAGATCTTATAGGCTTTCATAGATGTGTTTTTTTTTATGTCGTTTTTTAAATAGATTTACTTCATTGAAATGCTCATCAATATATTCAGACAGACAAAATTAGTAATTATGTATAGATAAGTCAATAGATCACCAGATAACTAAGTTAGTGATTCATTTCACACATATTTTAATCGCTTCGTCTTACAAACAGTGTGGCACCATGTGTGTGTTTTAATCTCACGCTCGGGATCCCAGGAGCCCAACGAAAAAGCAAACCTCACGGATTAAAGTGACTCGCTTTAACGGAAAACAGGTGTGTGTGTGGGGGGGGGGGGGTAAGGTAAGAGAGGCATTGGACACCGCCAGCGCGCCGCTCCTTTCCATGACTAGCGGGTGGGAATTCAGGGCCGCTTCTCCATATGTCCCGATTGCGTCGACCTTGCAGAGCACAGCAGCTGCAGCGCACGCTCTTCACATTCCTCTCTCTTCACACGTGGTTCACTTTCACTCGAGCTCCTCATACCCCACTCCCACCCCGCACCGACTTAACAAGCAGGGTTGTGTGCATCGAGACGAGAAGCCGTTGGCCGCTGCGGGTCTTCACCGACCGGCAAACACCTGCCGAGCTCAGGCATTCTCAATGGATGCCTGTGGCTTTCTGCGGTCTCACGCTCGCGTTTATCCGAGCATCATAGGTTGCCGATCATTTGTTAAATGGGTGTGAAGTTGAGAGTGAAGTACTAGAGCAACCTGCATCGCTAAATGTCATGACATAGCCAGCAAAGCCTTCACCAAGAACAGGTTACCTACCTTGGACTTACGTTAATACTTTTAGTATTAAAATTAGAAATAATTTGACTGAAAGTCACTTTCTCTGACTATACCTCTGGTTTTGCTTCATCTTCAGAACCTGGCAGGAGAGGGACAGTCCGCCCGTTCTTCACCTGCTCTTATATAGAGAACTCCTCTAGAACTGCAAGCAGCGCGGCGGAGGAACCAGACCCGACCGCTGGCCATCCGCTCAGGGATGGTGGATCACCTGTCCTTTGGCGAGGAGACCTTCCTGTGCTACACCGGTCGTCACGGCAACGGGCTTGCCTCGTCGCCCCCACCGCCGGGCGCCATGGTGACCGATGCGTCCGTCTACCATCATCACCATCATCACCATCATCATCATCATCATCAACGCCACCACCAGGAGTTCACACTGTTCTCCTCGCCGTTTGGCTCAGAGGACGATCTAAGCGACTCGAGCCCAGACTCCTCCCTCTGCTCCAGTCCTGAATCTTCCTCGTCCTCCTCCTCTTCTCTTGGACACCTTCTCCTGGACTCCTCCTCCCGCTATGAGGGCAGGAGCAGTAGCGAGGGGAGCAGCACCTCCTCAGATGGCCTGCTGGACCTCCTCCTCTCCAACCATCTGGTGAACAACGGGAACCCCAACAACGGTAGCGCCTCTTCCCCTCTGCTCCCCATGGGCCTGGCCTGGGAAGCAAGGAGGGAGCAGCGTCTCAGCCTCCTGCGGCAGGAGAGCAGGGAGGAGGAGGAGGAGAGCTTTGTGCTCCCCGTCTTCTTAGAGGAGCTCCAGGACCCCTCGGCAACTCTCCTCTTCCAGCCCACCCTTGAGGAGATTGATGAGTTCCTGGAGGAGAACATGGAGGTGGCCGCAGGGAAGGAGGAGGAGGAGCAGGTGATGGAGGAGGAGGAAGACATTAGGGCTGAGAGTCCTAGAGTGGTAGCGATGGCAAAGCTCCAGTCAGGAGCGGAGAACTCGGACCAGACTGTTCCTGACGCAGGCAGCGCCACCAACGCCAGCTCCCCTGTGACTTCAGTGGCTAGTGACGAATCGTCCGGTTCCGAAAGTGACACTTCATCCCCATCACCAACCTATGCTAGTCGCACCTTTCACTGTCATTACACAGGCAGCGACGGTGGCACTGCGGATGCATTGAAACATGAAAAGGACCTGTCACATCCTGCTACCACGGACGTTTCCTCCAAAGCGCCCGTGATCCTGCAGATCCAGCCGGTACAGATCAAACAAGAGCCCACCTACACCCCCACACCAGCGCCCAACCCTGTGGCCCCCAACCAGTCGGTGCCCCCCCAGCCACCACCCCAGCCCTCCTCCTCGGACATCAAGATAGCCCAGCTCCTAGTCAACATACAGGGCCAAACGTTCGCCTTGGTGCCCCAGCTGGTTCCCCAAGTGAGTGTGCCCGGAACCAGCCCCTCGGGAACCACCAACCCTTCTCCGAAGTTTGTCCGGATCGCCCCAGTACCGATCGCGGCCAAACCCATGGGGCTGGGCGAGGGCGGAGACGCTGCCGAGGGGTTCCTCTTTGCCAGTCACAAGTACCAGAAGAGCTCCGTGGCGGACCTCATCAAGATGCACAAGTGCTCGTTTCCGGGCTGCAACAAGATGTACACCAAGAGCAGCCACCTGAAGGCCCATCTGAGGAGACATACCGGGGAGAAACCCTTTGCCTGCACCTGGACTGGCTGTGGATGGAGGTGAGACCCAACTTTATTATTACTTTTACTAGTAGTTACTATTACTAATTATCCCTTCGCCTACACCTGGCCCAGCTGTCGATGGAGGTGAGACCCAACATTCTTATTACTAGTTACTATTACTAGTTCCTATTTAGTGGAGGTGAGACCCAACATTACTTTTACTAGTTACTATTACTATTCAGCCCTTTGCCTGCACCTGGCCCAGCTGAGGATGGAGGTAAGACCTCCACTACTATTACTAGTTACTAGTTACTATTACTAGTTACTATTAATATTTAGTGGAGGTGAGATCCTACCTTGTCTCTGTGTGAGACAATAAAGATTTTAGACAGCTCCCGGCTCATTTCTGACCAATCAGGGCATCTCTTCCATGAGTCCATCTGGCCTGTCAATCACATTTCGCTCACTCTTCCAACTCTCAAATCTTACCTACTAACTACATCAGCTTTAAGGTGCAGGTAGGTTTAACTACAGCAGCTTTAATGAGAAGGTAGGTTTAACTACAGCAGCTTTAGGGAGCAGGTTGGGTTTAGGGCATCTTTCGCAGGGATGCCTACAGGTTAGGCTGTGGACGTTGGGGTTATATGTATTTGTATAGCTAGTAATAGGCCTATATAAAAAAAAATACTGTCCACTCATGCTGCCAGTGTCATAAACTCATATCTTAATTATAGGAATCGCTCTAATCACAGTTATGTCAATTTAATTGATTAGTGAACAAGATGGCTAGCGTGTCGCATAGTAATAGCTATCATTTACGGCGCTAAAGTGTGTCAACAGACATCAGAGGTTGACCTACTTAATGCCCTGGTTCGTTCATTCATGGCTATGTATCATAAAAAACACTGATTTGAAGTTGTAATCTCAGTCTTTATTTGGGGAAATTACTCGAAAAACAAACTTTTACAAAGTTTTATGGGACTTAAGCATGTTGTTGCCCAACATGCTGGGAAGGCAGAGGCTGGAACCTGACTGGCGGGAGGGAGGGTTTGTGTTCTGTGTCCTGTTTGCAGAGGCAGTGGAGGTTAAATGCTAACTAACTGAAACCCCATGGACCCGCTCTCACGCTTTTACTTTGAAACTAGGCTAACCATTTTTATAGCCATGTATGTAGCCAACCCTAACTTGTAATAGGATACTATGCTCAGCATGATTTCATACACTAATTATGAAACACACAAATGATTGAATAGTGTAGGGCGTTTCCCCAGCTGCAAAGTTGTGGGTTCAAACCCCAATCTCCGCAGTCTTCCTCTAGGCATCCTAGAGCCAGATGCCCCTGACCCTAACTGACGTGGATCTTAAATTCACTGTAAGTTTCTTCTGATTAAAGCGCCTGATTAATGACCAAATGTAAATAATGTGACAGAGGTTTTGGGGTTAATTTGAAATTACTCTAAATTGCACTAAAATATTTGACAAGATGAAGAAACAGTTTTATTTTGTATGTATGTAGCGAGTCCTGACTTGGAATAGAGTAACATGCATTGCATGATAAAATGATCCTATATGCAGATAATAATAGTAGTAATACTGTTCCAGGGAGGTGGTGTGTGTAGGTCAGGTGTCCTGAGGACTAGAAGCTGGGGTCAGGGGTTTGGGGTCTATGCCAGCCCACCCTCCTGCTATCTGTGTGTCGTAGCTGCAGATTAGATTGGACAAGCTTTTGAAATCTGCAAGAAGACTTTGACCCCTGGAAGCTGGTGCTCTTGTTTAAGGTTAGCTGCCCTTCAGTCTGTTACTCTGTTACACACACACACACACACACACACTGCTTTAAGGCCGTTTGTTCAAAGATTTAAATCAGTTACACTTTTACTCCTGATGCCAGTTTATTGAGCGCTCATGAATTCACACACACACAATTAGCATCCGATGAGCTGGACCACATCCCGAGGTGGTCAGGCTCGCATTGTGATCAGATTGAATCGGTGTGAGGACAGCAGTCTGGGCACCATGAGGGCAGACCACTGGCTAGTTCATTAAACCCACGCCCCACGCCTACACTGAGCCCGCCAGGAATGCATGGTATGCATATGGCTACTACCGATATTTTGGGGTTTAACCGAGAGTTAATCGAAGCGTTCAGATCAGATGCCACATTGTCCAGGCTAAACTGGAACAGAATCGCGCCCACCTCTGCTGCACTCTCCTCAACAATGCCAGTCTGGTGCGGCCCTACCACTACAAACCATTTTAAACAGTCTGGTGCGGCCCTACCACTACAGACCGTTTTAAACAGTCTGGTGCTACAGATACAGTTGTTCAGTAAGGCGCCATTTCAGCAGATTTATTTTTACCAGTGAAGTATTTTTGCGGGAAAGTGAAATCCCAACGCAGATCCGGCCACAGAGTTTGCATTCGAGTGTCATGTGTGGACGTCAGACCTGTGGTCCCATCTGAGGCATCCCATCACAAAAGTTGAAATGTCGAACTGATTGTGTGAATGAATCTGTCTCGATGAAGTCATAGTTTAAATGGTTGAAAGACAGACAGACAGGGAGACAGAGGTGTCAGACATTTTTGCAGCTTAGTAACGTCTTCTCCTACTCCAACTCCTCTGTGTGCACGTTCATACAACTAGTACAAGGTTTACACACACACGCACACACACACACACTCCCCAGCGGCAGAGAACCAGAACCAGAAGATGTTTCGCATCTACTCTTCAGGTAGCTATGGATCCTCCAGGGTCCATTCACTCACTGACCCCCAACTCTAACCCCCTAATCACGCCCACCTCCCCCTAGCCCCACCCACCCTTCCTCCAAAGTGTAGAAGTAGTTGGAAGAGAAACCCTGGAGGGGGTGCGGCTACACCAGAGTTGGCAGGGCTACATATCAGGATACAGCTTGTGTGTCTTCTTGGTGAAAAAGCTTTCCTCCACAGCATCTTATAATAATAACATGCATTGTGTGGAGTGAGAGAGAGAGACAGAGAGAGAGCATTTTAATAACTGTTAGAAAACCAGTACTAGAGAGCGAGAGCATGATGCATGGAGGAGGGAGAGAGAGAGAGAGAGCAGTGTGTGTGTGTGAGCGTGCATGTGCAAGAGGCCGAGCGGTGTGTGACAGACACCACTAGCTGATCATCAGTTTGGTGGACGGTTCAGGTGGTGAAGGAGCAATTAATAGCAGCAGTGTATAGCTGCAGGTGATGCCTGTGCTTCAGTTGCATATTAAAACAAGTGACTGTCCACAGAGTTTAAGACAACTGAACGACTTCTCATGTCTCAGCTTGCGATTTATAGTGTGTGTGTTTGTGTGTGTGTGTGTGGGGGTGGGTGTTTATGTAAGTGAGAGAGACTAGGCAGTGCACATTCCAGCACATGTGTATCTGGGCAGGATTCAGGTGTATGTGTTTGGGTGTGTACGTTTTGTACTGCCTCAGGACTCAGAAGTCCTGAGGCAGATCACAAAAACTATGGCAGGGTGTCTCTCTCAGCCAAAAGGTAATGGGATCGAACCCCAATGTCTGTAGTCTAACCCAGGGGTTCCCAAACTTTTCCATGCCAAGGCCCCCAAATAGCATAAGTTCTGGCCTGGGCCCCCTTTTGCAAGATTCGCTCCAATTTGCTGAGGCCCCGCTGGCGGCCCCCACTTTGAAATTTACCTGGTCTAACCTGTACGCATCCTAGAGCAAGATGCCCCCTCACACCTACCTGCTCCTTAATGACATGTTATTCACTGTAAATTGCTTTGGAGAAAAACTAAAGAACTGCATAGTAAATAAAAAACTTCTAGGCCATATGGACGTTATATCACACTTGTAGTTTCATGCCTGCAAACTGCTAAATGACGATACACTGAAACTAGAATCTCTGGCTCTATATGTGTTTATAAACTTAACTCTCGCTGTATGACTAATACCTGATGTCCTGACAACAACTAAAAGTCAGTTAGAGACGACGCGACAAGTCAAGACTGGCGATGAATTATCTAGAAGTCACCAACGCAATGTTTAGTCTAGGCATCGCACAACCGGACTAGCGCATGTGTGCTTGTGTGTTTAGTTTGTTAATCGCTACACAATACAGTGAATGCTCAGCTGCAGTCGCAATGACGTAATGAGAAGAGTGGTTGCTACGGATTAATTAAGTACCTGGCTCTCACTTCCATGATAAATCAAACTGGAACTAAGCCATGCCTCCGAGTATGAAGATACACACACACACACACACACACACGCATTCTCTCACACAGCCCTTCGGCATGCTTGTTTATCCTTTGACTACATTGTACTGTCACGTGTTAAAGTGATGGCTCTGCCGACATCTTTACACCATTGTAAAATATCACTTGACCCGGCGAACAGGCTCTGCTGCACACACACACACACACACACACGTTTGTAAGTACCGCCAACGTACATCTAGTACAGGGGTGTCAAAATCAATCCATGCAGGGGCCACATCCGAAAATGATAACAGCTTTGAGCGCCATATATATATATATATATATATATATATATATATATATATATATATATATATATATATGTATATAATGAATACCATATGAGGTGGTACAGTAAGTAGACCTATTTAATCAAAAACAATGGCTATTTAACAAGAAATAAATGACTAACTTTGAAGGGACAAAGTGAAACTGTTTCTTTTTCATCAGCTAGATATCAATATTTGAGTCAGTGTGTGACATGACTCCAACCACTAAATCAAATTACTTTTCTTTTGTCCAGGTGCAATGTGCATACAAGCTTTTTAAGCTTTTTAAAACTAAATGTGCCATTTAGCAGATCGAGGTGCATTTCCTCAGTCATTTTTTGTGAGTTGTTTGCATGGCAATTTGCGATGAATGGCGTCGCCGCCTCTCTAGTTGCTGCTTGACGTTACAACGTTGCCGATGGAAAACCAGGAGTCCGACCGAATGCGCCGCAGCAGGTTTGTCGAGCTAAAGTAAATGCTGCTGCTGAACCGGTTAGAGGTCCTAATAGTCTGGATATGATAATGTACGCTTTCGTGTGGGTGTGAAGGGGAAGCTGCACACAGCACCCATGTATGGGAACACGTTTGCCATGCTTGCTGGGACTTGCAGTGTAGTGACGCACATGGTGGGAGTTAAAGATCCGGCATGTGGGCCAAAATTAATTGAAAACCCGAATGATTGCGCGGGCCGGATAGAATTTGGCCGAGGGCCTTGTGCCTGACACGTGATCTAGCACATTGTCCTCCTTAACCCGTCCCATGCCGGATGGAACAGGTCTCAGACCACAAATAGACCTGCTCGGATTCATGCCCATCAGCTGGTCTAAATAAGTCGCCGGTGCTGCAGAGCGTACAGCGAGGAGGAAGTGGTGATGATATCCAGTCCCCACCGCGCCTCTCAGATTACGCTCTCCCCCACTAGAGAGAGAGAGAGGCCCGGCCGTAGCACAGCGCGGGCCGTCTTTCATTCAGCACCACATAAAACCTTTCATATGTCACCTGACCGCCGAACTTGTGTGCTGAACTTGTCGTTAAAGCTCAGTGGGAGCGCAGAGCCCCGCTGTTAGACCTGTACAGTACTCTGGCTTCATTTGAGAAAAGTGAATATTTGAATTTATGATGATTTTTTTACGATTGAATGTACGATGAATGTAGTCGTTGAGAAGTTGCCGGACTGCAACATGTTTGACGGTGACGTGTTGACGTCTGTATGTTGGTAATGCGGCTGTTGACGTGCTGAGTTTGATGTTTGCAGCGTGTGTATGGTGTTTGACAGTAACCTGGTATGTGTTTGTAATCTGATTAATATTTGACTAACATGGTTGATCTTTTACTGTAAAGCACATTTGAATCTTGTCAAAACACAAACATCCTATAAGAATGACAACACAACATTTCCACAAGATACAAACACCACAAGTGAAGCTCCTTGCTAACGCTGTCCTTCTGTATCCGTCCCGTGTGCCGGCAGGTTCTCACGGTCGGACGAGCTGTCCCGCCACCGCCGCTCCCACTCCGGGGTCAAGCCGTACCAGTGCGTCGTGTGCGAGAAGAAGTTTGCGCGCAGCGATCACCTGTCCAAACACCTCAAAGTCCACCGCTTTCCACGAAGCAGCAGAACAGCTCGGTCCGGAAACTGACCCCGGGACACCCCCCCACCCCCCCACCCAGGGGCTGGCTCCTGGGGGGGGATCTGTGTGTGTGTGTGTGAGAGAGAGAGAGAGAGAGAGAGAGAGAGAGAGAGAGAGAGAGAGAGAGCGAGAGAGCGAGAGAGAGAGAGAGAGATGGAGAGAGTGGTAATCGTACGCCGTTTTTTTTTTTTTTTTTTCCAAGGGATACATTGCTGGAAGTTTTTTCCAGTGTGACATCAGCCGCCTCCATGCCAAGCGTGTGTGTGTTGTGCGTGTGTGTGTGCGTGTGTGTGTGGCGTGCACGCGCGACGCACGCTCGCGGTGCAGTGATAATTTATTGGGTGGCGAGGACTCTCGGTTGAGACGAGGCCGGCGTTGGACGGCAAGAGATTTTATTTCTTGCCGTTATCTGACATCTTGAACCGGGAGGAGGAGTAAAAAGCTTCTCCTGTTGGAGGATCTCCGCAGAGTTCCCCCGACTCTCTCTTCTCAAGCTGAACGACGTCCAGCTCTACACGTCTTCTCGTTTTCTCCTCCTTTGTGTGTGTGTGCGTGAGTGTCATCATCAACTCTATAAAAACTTCTGCGGCAAACAAACACGGCGAGGACTTGAAACCCCGGGATCAGCGCCAGAGTAAATGATGCACACACACTCCTTAATCTTCAACCAGGTCCACCTGGCGTGGCGCCTGGGGAGACGCCGCTCCGATGTGTCCGGTTTGGCCCACGCGACCTCAGACAGGTTCAGGAAACAAAAAACGGACGGAGAGAGAGAGAGAGAGAGAGAGAGGGATCGCGTTTTTGATCCCGAGTTAATGTTGGATTAACGGCCCGCGGTCCCATGTGGCGTCGTTATGTAAGCATGTTATGTAAGCGTGTTGACAGGCAGGTCTGGGACTACACAGACTCTACTGTTCCTCTGAATAACTTGTTCTGCCCTCAAAGGTGCCGCCCCCCCCCCCCCCCCCCCAAAAAAAAGTAAAGTAATAAGTATATTGTCCCCTCGAATTGTCCGTACGATAGATAAGTGGTGTAAAGTGCCTTCTGGAATACCCCCGCGGTGGCGAAAACGGTGTAACGGTTCCCCTCCGAAGGGATAACGTTGCTGGGGATTTTCGCCCCTGCTCCTCAGATATGTGTGCATGCCACTGTTGAATGTGAAGGGCCCATAAGAATAGGGTTTTACTAAGTACTGTACCTGGGTAAGTACTGTACAGGCTGTGAGGCGAGGCAGGAGAGATACTTCTTTTCAAAGGAGGAGAAACAGTCTGAAATGAGAGTGGAAGAACACACAATTAAATGACCATGGATAACTTCATTTTTATAAATAACTACACCGTGTATTTACAGCCCTTCTGTTCCCTCTCCGCTCTTAACTTGAATGCGTGAGATGCTGAGGCACCGTCTGCTCTCAGGACTATTGATACCGATGCGTTCATCGAGAATTGAAAACGCTAACGTTCACGGTCGTTTCAAGCGATATAAACGTGGAGGGAATATACAAAAGTGAAGTACTGTTCTGCAACTATCCTATCTTTCCGAACACGTGCGAATAGTTTGGAGCACGGCGTTCGTATCTTTCCGAACACGTGTGTATAGTTCGGAAAACAAAGGGAGCGATTATATCTTTCCGAACATAATGAGCGGATATTTCTGAACGCACACAGTAGGCCGTGGGTGGGTGGGTGCCGCTCGCTGACTTCCCGGCAGGCAAATATTTAAGCTCTCTTTACTCTCTCATCCAAACCACATCATTTCATAATTTCCGCTCGCCTGTACACACGAGTGTGCTCACCTTTCATGTAGTTCAATTGACAACATGAGGTTTGGACGCTTTTTGAAAGGATTAAGTGCCTTAATCCCGAACGCTAATCTCGGGGCGATAGCGCTGAACGCTTTGTGCAGAAAGACAACGTGGAAGCAGTTTAGTTTTAATGCCGGGCGTTGGCTCTTCAACCGTCTGCACGGATGAGGTAACATCTGTCCTCCTTTTAGATCAATTTTCATCCCGCAGATTATTCAAATACTGTAGGTGTGTGTGTCTGTTTATGTATGTGTTTGTGTGTTCAGGTGTATGTGTTTGTGCTTGTTGTTGCGTGAGTGGTGTGTGTGTGGGTGGATGTTTGTGTGTGTGTGTGTTAGCACTTGCGCCTGTGTGTGCTTCTGTGTGTATGTGTGTGTGCGTGCGTGCGTGTGTGCGCGCGTGTGTGTGTGTGTGTGTTTTGGAAGAACAAGTTGGATTACAACACATGGGGCACATGGTTGTTTGTCCAATGAAACCAGACGATGTCGTCTGGTTTCTCGTCTGGACACTTCGTAAGACTATGGTGAACAAAGGGAATGCCTGAAGTGAAAATACTTACCCCATTATTACCACGTATCCCATAATAAGTCTGTTCCCTAGCGTTTATGTTTGGGAGGTTCCTCAGCTACTTGGAACACACACGGCCGCCATATTGGATTTGTATCTCTCAAAACACTGTTCTTCAAGCATTCCTTCAGCCATTTCTGTACCAACAGAGCCTTAATCAGCCAGTTTCATATGACTGTATGAAATATGAGCAATTGAATGTACAGTATGTAAATACCAGAGAAGAAAGCTGTGATTTCTGCGATTGTGTATTTCTACAAATTTGTAAATTAAGTGTACATAATATTATAATTCGATATTATAAATGCTGAAGCTTTATTTTTTGTAAGATGTCTTTGCAGTATTTTACTATGATCACATGTTTCATTACTCTGCAATCATCTGACAAATCTGCCCCCAAAAAAACAATTTTGTTGTGTTATTTGTACATGAAATCCATTTGCAAATAAAATCTCAAAAATTATGTATTTATTTGTATTTATGTATTTTATTTAAAAGGGACACGTTTAAAACATAAATGTCACCATTTGATGCACCATACCAGATTCTATCTTTATGCTAATTTGCATCTGTAGTCCCTTGGCAGGTCTAAACAAAGAGAGCACAATAACATTACAGTACAGGGTGAAAGAACGGATAAATACAAAAAAGTCACGCAATACCATGCGATACAACATTTGCTGTTTGACATTGCATCAAAATGTGTTTTCATTGTTTAAACCAAACTAAAACTAAAACCAAACGTTTCACTTCCTTTAGGGTTCACAGTGCTGTGGAGCGGACCGCTCCATGTGGTGCTGGTACTCACAGCCTCGCTCCTTCTGTCTTTACTGTCTTTACTACGGGGAGCCGTGGGGGTCGGCCATATTTCACACCCCGATGTGCAGGATTAGAACGAAAAAAACACAGATTTCACTTTTTGAATCAGTCCTGTGGGTGTGGGTGTCAAAGCTTCACTTAGGGGGGAAGAACCAGGGAAACAGAGAACCAAAGAACTCAAAGTAGGAGGGGAACAACGGAGAACTAAAGAATTAGGAGAACCGGAGAACCAACAGAAGAACCAACTAAAGAAGTACAGGGAACCAGGGAACTGTGGACAACTAAAGAACTAGGGTTCATATCAGGGGAACCGAGGAATGAGAGAACCGGGGGAACGAGAAGGAGGGAACCGGGGCTAAGAGGACTTTCAGCTCAGGCGGTCTGCGGCCTCTCTGTGGAGGTCTCCTAATTACACAAACAAACCTAGACTCATGGGCTTGGGTCTCCTCTCCAACACAACTATCCGATCCAAGTTAGTATAATGTACTGTTACTAATATGTTTGGTGTCACTCTGTGGTTAAAACTGATTGAGCTCAATGACAAAATAATGTACCATCTTTCATCTGTAAAAAAAACGTTGGTGCGGCGAGGAATGTTGCCGTGAGATTTATACCATATGGTAAAACCTCATGGAAACTATTCTCTCCCTTCTCCTCTCTGACCTGTTATATATCAATCTGCCACCTTACACACACACACGCACACGCACACACACACAGTGTGTGCTGAGTCATAGTGACAGGAGGAAGGTGAATATCGGCGCCAAAAAAATGTGCGAGCAAAAATGATTTGCACGGGTGCACGACTAAAACCGTCCGCCAATTATTGTCTCAGCCACTTCTTTTACAGCACACACACACACGCACACACACACACGCACACACAGCATTTATCTGAACATATCCAGAGCTGCGTGTTTGTGCATGTGTGCGTGTGTGTGTGTGTCTGTGTGTGGCATGCCCTGATTTAGGAGCCTGTGGTGTGCGTTTGGAGGGGCTGTGGACGCTTGGGAGAGCTTAACACAACACATCTGGCTCAGTGACCCCCTGCCAGGGCTGTGAAGTACTTGAGAGCCTTTAGTAAAATGTGGAGGTGTGTGTGTACGTGTGTGTGCGTGTGCGTGTGTGTGTCATTCATTCGATGTTGGGGGGAGAGAATAATCTGGGATCCTTCACAAGTCTGATTTGTGAGACTAGGGTATAAAATGAGGTAAGTTATACCTCTAAATGCGCATAGTTATAGCTTCTGTGCTGTGTCTGAATGTGTCAAATAGCTCAATGTGTGGACACACACACACACACGTACAGATAGGCGCTGTGGCTTAGATGGTTAAAGCGCCTGTCTAGTAAACAGGAGATCCTGGGTTCGAATCCCAGCAGTGCCTTTTAGAGGAGATCAAGTACACAGTAAAGGTCAAACTGTTTCCATGTGCTAACTAGTCTGACGACCATCAAACCGTGTACAAATGTGTATATAAGGGCTCTTGTGTACTGGTGCCCTTTACGTAGATGTTTGTGAAACAGTTGGTCCATAAAGTGATGCTTGCTACAAGAAATGGTTTGGTTTTACGGGTAAGCTTTCCTATTAGGGTTAGATTTTTGGTTTAGTTTTAGGGTCTTTGTATATATTTTGTTTTGAAATTGAATCAAGATAATTCAAGGTCCAGTTGTCAGGGGACACCTGGAGTAGAGCTGTGGACCTCTTGATCTGCAGTGAAAAACCACTGAGGTACCCCGTTTGTATTCACTGATCATGGGCTCTTGAAGAAAACTCTGCTAGATATTGTTTTGAAAGCAGACCCATAGAGTTACATTACTAGGATATAGTTGTAAGGGGGCAGCCAGCATGTATAGAACCAAGATGGCTGCTAGGTGAATTAGGCCCACAGATCTGGAATAGCATGATCAGCATGGCCCTTCAACACTGGAAGGGGTTTCCTCTGGCTGAGAAAGGAATCCTTCACATTAAAGGGCCCCTACCCAGTCGACTGTACCAACTGCTAGGCTGATCTATCCATTGAAATGGCTTGTAAGTATTTTTAATGATTAATGAATCATTAATATATAAGGGTGTTGATTCATATTTTGGGGTAATTGTCTCAAAATTACAACTTTTAGCTCACACTACTTTTTGTGTTCCTGGAAACAAATGGGAAATGACCGGAGAAATATATGGGTCTGACTAATGCCTAATGTCAGTTAACATGAGATTCATATGGAATGCGGACGTTACCTTATTACTCCAGTAAATAGAGACGATCTTAGTAACGACATGGCAACATTACCTTATTACTCCAGTAAATAGACGACCTTAGTAACGACATGGCAACGTTACCTTATTACTCCAGTAAATAGACGACCTTAGTAACGACATGGCAACGTTACCTTATTACTCCAGTAAATAGACGACCTTAGTAACGACATGGCAACATTACCTTATTACTCCAGTACATAGAGATGACCTTAGTAATGATATGGTAACGTTACCTTATTACTCCAGTAAATAGAGATGACCTTAGTAACGACATGGTAACGTTACCTTATTACTCCAGTAAATAGAGACAATCTTAGTAACGACATGGCAACGTTACCTTATTACTCCAGTAAATAGAGACGATCTTAGTAACGACATGGCAACGTTACCTTATTACTCCAGTAAATAGAGACGATCTTAGTAACAAAATGGCAACGTTACCTTATTACTCCAGTAAATAGAGATGACCTTAGTAACGACATGGCAACGTTACCTTATTACTCCAGTAAATAGAGATGACCTTAGTAACGACATGGTAACGTTACCTTATTACTCCAGTAAATAGAGACGACCTTAGTAACGACATGGCAACGTTACCTTATTACTCCAGTAAATAGAGGCGATCTTAGTAGCGACATGGCAACGTTACCTTATTACTCCAGTAAATTCCCCGGCACCATTAGCAGTGGCGCTAGCACAAAGGTGTAGTTAGCTATGCTAACAATAGACTTGTAGTCAAGACCGCCTCAACCGAGACCAAGACACTACCAAGACCAGAGAGTATCAAGACCAAGACAAGACCAAGACCAAGACTAGTTCAGCTCAAGACCAAGACCGAGACCAAAAAAAACGATTTTTTGGCCATTTTGCATGAGTTGTCGAACCTAAGCACCATACTGGGTTCAGCTGCTTAGTATAAATATGAGATTGTATTATTTCAACTACAGGCACAATAATACAGAGACAGTGCATGTCTTGTGTGTGAACTCACTATAAATGTTTTCATCAATTGGCTAAAAATCAAATATGTGTAGCAATTGCATGACCGCTATTTCTACACTATTTGAGGAGTGACTCTTGAGTGCTGTTAAGGACTGACATGACTATAGTCCTAAAGTCATCTCACAAAATAACAAGCCTCCAACACCACCCTGCACCTAAAAAAAAAGTCTAATGAATCAGAGGGGGGGGGGGGGGGGGGGGGGGGAGCGTGAGAGGACGAGCGCCAACGCCGTCTGTGTCACAAAATGCATGTGATTGGTACTTGAAGGGGGTGTATAATGATATCAAAAAAACAAAACAAAAAACTGTGCCTGCCTGGATATTATAGGTTACAAATCCCTTCGAGACCGCTCGGCCAGTCCGAGACATTGCGAGACCGAGAGGCCCGAGACCGAGACAAGACCAAGACCAAAGACTGTCGAGGCCGTGACAAGACCAAGACCACGAAAAAGTGGTGTCGAGACCAAGACCGGTCTCGAGAACTACAAGTCTAGCTAACAATGGCAAGCTTGTTGGCTCCAAAATGGCTTCCTGTCCTGATCCAGCCCAACAGTTAACTTACCAGTAAGGTTTAGCCACTACTGGGATCAGATCTAATGATCACTTTGTAAGTCATGTAAGTTGTTGTACCAAATCTGACCTAAACACCAATCTTTGAAACACGTCTGTGTACACGTGTGTAGGCCCACCAGGTGTACATAGATTAGATTAGATTAAACTTTATTTATCCCACAGCGGGGACATTCTCTTGTTACATCAGCAAAAGGTGTAGTATACACTAAAGAAGGAGAATAAAATAGAGACAAAAAATACAAATAGAAAATGCAAAAGACAACAACAGACCAAAGTAAGTCCAGCCTATGATCAATAAAGCAAACAGACAAACAACCGACAAGTGTACAGATGTGCAAGAATAAGTACTAATAGTGACAATGGCAAGATGAAAATAATATTGCAAAAGTAAGTGACATGATATAAATAATAGTGCAGAGGTAAGTGGTATGATACACTAAGTAAGTTACATTGCAGAGACAAGTGGCAAGATATACATAATATTGCAACGGTAGTGTCATGACATAATAATATTACAAAGGTAATGTCAAGTGGCATGATATAATATAATTGCACATGGTAAGTATTTGGATGGAGATATAAATACAGATATAAAAATAAAATAAAAATAATATACAGTTATGGTGAGTAGTGGTGGTAATTGAAAAACAGAAACAGAGACTACAACAATATCAGGTGGTGCAGGTGTTGTACAGTCTGACAGCAGTTGGGATGAAGGACCTGCGGAAACTCTCCTTCTTACACTGTGGGTGGAACAGTCTGCTGCTGAAGGAGCTGCTCAGGGACCCCACAGTGTCATGTAGGGGGTGAGAGGTGTTGTCCAGGATTGATGTAAGCTTAGCTAACATCCTCCTCTCCCCAAGTTCCTCTATGGAGACCAGAGGACAGTCCAGGACAGAGCTCGCTCTTCCCTGTCCGTGCTGCCCCCTCTCCAGCAGACCACAGCATAAAAGATGGCCGAGGCCACCACAGAGTCATAGAAAGTCCTCAAGTGAGCCCTGCACACTCCGAAAGACCTCAGTCTCCTCAGAAGGTGGAGGCGACTCTGGCCCTTCTTGTACAGAGCATGTGTGTTGTCAGTCTAGTCCAGTTTATTGTTTAGGTGAACACCCAGGAATTTGTAGTTCTCCACCACCTCTATGTCTAATCCCTGGATGTTCACCGGTGTGAAGTGGGATGCTTTCCTCCTGAAGTTAACGATCATCTCCTTCGTCTTGCTGGTGTTGAGCTGAAGCTGGTTGAGCTCACTCCAGCTGACAAAGTCCCTGATGACCGTCCTGTATTCCAGGTCCAACCAACAATGGCTGTGTCGTCAGAGAACTTCTGGATGTGGCAGTGGGTGGTGTTATGGGTGCAGTCCGAGGTGTAGAGGGTGAAAAGGAAGGCGGAGAGCACCGTACCCTGAGGTGCACCTGTGCTGCAGAGCACCACGTCAGACACACAGTGTTTATGTGTTACTTCCCTTTAAAGCAGCATTGGCGTTTTTGTTTGACACGGCTAAGTACAGAAAATGTTCTACAAACTAATTTGAGCTGATGCTGCCCTATACGTCCTATAAACTATGCAAATGTAATGATTTAATGTTTCTGTCAGTATTTACTGCATGACACTGAAGCGTCTTCCAGAAGAGAATGACTTGTAGACGTGTGCAGGCAAACAGCACACACTGTAGACAGAAGCAGATGATTTCCACGAGTATTACAAGCAGCAGTTACAGGATGCAAACAAAGTTACAGACATGAAATTACATCATTATCAACCGGAAAAGGCACTGCTGGGATTTGAACCCAGGATCTCCTGTTTACTAGACAGGCACTTTAACCAACTAAGCCACAGCGCCTATCTGTTGGGCATGGCTGTATTTGGATACCTAAAGCTGGCAGGTAGTGGGTGGGGCGCAGGTAAACATTGATCCAATTTTCCAACCATGTGAAGCCAGTAAACAGAAAGGCCTCTTTTCCGTGTGTGATTGTGTCCGAGCGGACATGGACATATAGTATGCTTAGTAAGTTGTGATCTGTAGTGGATAAAGAAGCTACACTAATCGGATTACCACCAATCGTTGCCTGTGAATGCAAGAACCAAGGCTATCACCCTATCAACCCTCATGGCAGGCAGGCAGGCAGTTAAAACAGCAGTTTTAACAGTTCTGCTGTAGAACAATGTAGAAGAAGAGATACGTAGAGGTCTTTACACCACAGTAGAGCAGTTCTTAGCAGTTCTTAAATATGTACTGTGTTTGTTTGTTGTCATTATTTAAACAAATAAGATGAGCAGGATTAACTCAAACATAAGCTGAGTAGAAGTTAGGGTTGCAGTCACCAGGACATGCTGTTCATGAAGTGTGTGGACAGTCAACGCACGGGCATGACGTTTCTAGTCGCCGTCTGCGGCTATGCTGCAATTTGAACCCAGGATCTCAGGTTTACTAGACAGGTACTTCAACCAACTAAGCCACAGTGCCTACATAGTGTATAGGCCATAGTATAGCTCTATAGTCAGCCTGTTGTATTGTTGACCTTGTGTGTGTGTGTGTGTGTGTGTGTGTGTTGGATAGAATAATACCACAGTAATGTAAGTTGTATTACCCCCTGGGGTAATGTTCAATTTGTGTTTCATTCATCGTATTTTCATACATCTGCGTTAGGGTAGAGGTGTACATCAAACCTGAACTTTTCCAGCCAATCGAATCATTTCGAACAAGAAGCCAACGAATCAGCGTATGTATGTGTGTATGTAATGTATGTCATTCTTTCACAGGTTGGCACTGTGGCTTAGATGGTGCCTGTTTAGTAAACAGGAGATCCTGGCTTCAAATCCCAGCAGTGCCTTTTGCGTCAAAAGGACAAACAAACACAACAAGACCTATAGACACATCTGTACAGAAGGTCGTGTTTGATGGTCATCAGACATGCATGGGAACAGTTTGATCTTCACTGTGTACTTGTTCTCCTCTAAAAGGCCCTGCTGGGATTCAAACCCAGGATCTCCTGTTTACTAGACAGGCGCTTTAACCATCTAAGCCACAGCGCCCACATGTGAGCATGGGTGTGCATATGCATTCGAATCCCAGCAGTACCTTTTGCGTCAAAAGGACAATCAAAGACCTATGTAAAGGGCACACAAGAGTCACTTATATACACATCTGTATAGAAGGTCATGACAAAGTGATGTTTGATGGTCATCAGGCAAGTTAGCACATGAAAACAGTTTGACCTTTACTGTGTGTGTGTGTGTATGTATGTATGTATGTCATTTTGTATATATGTATGTAATGTATGTGTCAATTTCTGTTTCCATGTGCTACCTTGTCTGATGACCATCACACATCATTTCGTCATGAAATTCTATACACATTTTTATGAAAGTTGTATGGAAGTGCTTTAACCATCTAACCCACAGCGCCCACGTGTGCATATGTGTGTATGTGTGTGCGCGCACGTGTGTATGTCTGTGCGAGTGTGTGTGTGTATGTTATAAATATGTCTGTTTTGTGTGTGAAAAAACAAAATGTTCTGGGTTCGATCCCCCGATGTCCACAGTCTACCTGTAGGCATCCTAGAGCAAGATGCCCCCTAACCCCTACCTGCTGCTTAATGACCTGTCTCTGTACTGTCTAACCCCTACCTGCTCCTTAATGACCCGTCTCTGTACTGTCTAAGCCCTACCTGCTGCTTAATGACCTGTCTCTGTACTGTCTAACCCCTACCTGCTCCTTAATGACCCGTCTCTGTACTGTCTAAGCCCTACCTGCTCCTTAATGACCTGTCTCTGTACTGTCTAACCCCTACCTGCTCCTTAATGTCCTGTCTCTGTACTGTCTAACCCCTACCTGCTTCTTAATGACCTGTCTCTGTACTGTCTAACCCCTACCTGCTCCTTAATGTCCTGTCTCTGTACTGTCTAACCCCTACCTGCTTCTTAATGACCTGTCTCTGTACTGTCTAACCCCTACCTGCTCCTTAAGGACATGTATCTGAATTCACTGTCAGTCAGTTGATTTGGATACAAATAAATAGAAATTGATGGTAATAAATAGTAAATAGTAATCTACAATAATAAGAGCGAAAGTTAAATTACAGTAATTGGAGGTGACTTCTATTCCTCAACGGTTGAAGCTAATCTTGTGGATAGGGCTCTGCTGGGATTTGAACACAAGAGCTCCTGTTTACTAGAAAGGCACTTTACCCAACTAAGCCACAGGGCCTAAATTGCGTAAAGGCCATAGTATAGCTCCAAAGTCAGCCTGTTGTATTGTTGACCTTAGGTATGTATATATGTATGTATGTAATGTATGTGTCATTCTTTCACAGGTTGGCACTGTGGCTTAGGTGGTGCCTGTTTAGTAAACAGGAGATCCTGGCTTCAAATCCCAGCAGTGCCTTTTGCATCAAAAGGACAAACAAACAACAAGACCTATAGACACATCTGTACAGAAGGTCATGACAAAGTCACGTTTGATGGTCATCAGACTAGTTTGCGCATGGAAACAGTTTGATCTTCACTTTGTACTTGTTCTCCTCTAAAAGGCCCTGCTGGGATTCGAACCCAGGATCTCCTGTTTACTAGACAGGCGCTTTAACCATCTAAGCCACAGCGCCCACGTGTGTATGTTTGTGCGTGTGTGTGTGCACACGTGTGTGTGTGCACACGTGTGTGTGTGAGTATACCTGTGTGAGTATAACTGTGCAAGTGTGTGTGTATGTTATAAATATGTCTGTTTTGCGTGTGTGTGTGTGTAAAACCGAAAGGTTCTGGGTTTGATCCCCCAAAGTCCACAGTCTACCTGTAGGCATTCTAGAGCAAGATGCCCCCTAACCCCTACCTGCTCCTTAATGACCTGTCTCTGTACTGTCTAACCCCTACCTGCTCCTTAATGACCTGTCTCTGTACTGTCTAACCCCTACCTGCTCCTTAATGACCTGTCTCCGTACTGTCTAACGCCTACCTGCTCCTTAATGACATGTATCTGAGTTCACTGTCCGTCAGTTGATGTGGATACAAATAAATAGAAATTGATGGTAATAAATAGTAATCTACAATAATACGAGCGAGAGTTAAATTACAGTAACAGGAGGTGACTTCCATTCCTCAACAGTTGAAGCTAATCTTGTGGATAAGGCTCTGCTGGGATATGAACACAAGATTTCCTGTTTACTAGAAAGGCACTTTAACCAACTAAGCCACAGGGCCTCAATTGTATAACGGCCATAGCATAGCTCCATAGTCAGCCTGTTGTATTGTTGACCTTAGGTATATATGTATGTATGTGTCATTCTTTCACAGGTTGGCACTGTGGCTTAGGTGGTGCCTGTTTAGTAAACAGGAGATCCTGGCTTCAAATCCCAGCGGTGCCTTTTGCGTCAAGAGGACAAACAAACACAACAAGACCTATAGACACATCTGTACAGAAGGTCATGACAAAGTCACGTTTGATGGTCATCAGACCAGTTCGCGCATGGAAACAGTTTGATCTTCACTTTGTACTTGTTCTCCTCTAAAAGGCCCTGCTGGGATTCGAACCCAGGATCTCCTGTTTACTAGACAGGCGCTTTAACCATCTAAGCCACAGCGCCCACGTGTGCATGTTTGTGCGTGTGTGTTCACACGTGTGTGTGTGTGTGTGTGTGTGTGTGTGTGTGTGTGTATGTCTATGTGTGAGTATATATGTGCAAGTGTGTGTGTATGTTATAAATATGTCTGTTTTGTGTGTGAAAAACCGAAAGGTTCTGGGTTCGATCCCCCAATGTCCACAGTCTACCTGTAGGCATCCTAGAGCAAGATGCCCCCTAACCCCTACCTGCTCCTTAATGACCTGTCTCTGTACTGTCTAACCCCTACCTGCTCCTTAATGACCTGTCTCTGTACTGTCTAACCCCTACCTGCTCCTTAATGACCTGTCTCTGTACTGTCTCACCCCTACCTGCTCCTTAATGACCTGTCTCTGTACTGTCTCACCCCTACCTGCTCCTTAATGACCTGTCTCTGTACCGTCTAACCCCTACCTGCTCCTTAATGACACATATCTGAGTTTACAGTCAGTTGATTTGGATACAAATAAATAGAAATTGATGGTAATAAATAGTAAATAGTACTCTACAATAATAAGAGCAAGAGTTAAATTACAGTAATGGGAAGTGCCTTCCATTCATCTATGGCTGAAGCTAATCTTGTGGATAGGGCTCTGCTGGGATTTGAACCTAAGATTTCCCATTTACTAGAAAGGCACTTTAACCAACTAAGCCACAGGGCCTCAATTGTGTAAAGGCCATAGTATAGCTCCAAAGTCAGCCTGTTGTATTGTCGACCTTAGGTATGTATATATGTATGTATGTATGTAATGTATGTGCAGTGGCGTTTCTACATGTAAAAAACCGGTGGGGCTAGGCACTTTTTTTTTTTTTTAAATGACGTACCAGTGTCCGTGACGCCACCCGTTTGTTTTCACAGTCGTGGCAATCTTTGTGGAGGTTGACTCCGCCTGTTCCCGGCTATCCTGCACAACACAGGACTGTATGTAAAATCTAGTTCAACATCTGACCTGTGGAAGGCAGTAATACGCTAAACGGCTCTAAACCTATCAGTAAACCAAGCCAATGTGGAGGGGGTATTAGAATATATTCAAACAAATTACGGGGCATTTTAAATTTGTTTGAAATTCATTTTTTGAAAACGTTACAGCCCTAATATATTACAAATAAAATTGGTAATTTTCATAAAAAAGCAAAAGTATTTCAAAATAGAGATTGAGCTTTCTTCATTGGTCTAACTTACGTGTCAGTGTCCCACCATGCTGTTTGTAGCCCTGGCTTGGTGTGTCCCATTCTCTATTCAGCCCTCAGCTCCACCCACAAGGAACTGTGGAAAGATAACCAGGACAGCAGGCAGGTACTGGGGCTCAACCATTACAAATAAAATATACTTTAACACTATTCAGTATGCTGGGCTTTTGGTTTTTGAACTAAGTGACTGTTATCCATGTATCATATATATTTAATTAATAAAGTACATTAGTGCAGCTTTTAATGTTTTATTGCTGACATCAAAACATTGCAATAATGAAAGTATAGTTTTTAAACTTTAAACTAAGCTTCCGCAAACCTAAAATGACACTAGTGCAAACAGCTGTAAGAGCCACTATAAGAACCCAATATCATGTTACCATGGAGACCTCCCATAGGCCTAGGCAGTGTCCTGAGGAGATATCAAAGATAACAGCTGTGAAAGAAAAGATTCAGAATGGCCTGTCTTGGTTTAAAGCCCACTCACCACGACAAGGTGCAGGCCAGGAGTGGGGACATATAAGACGGGACAAACATAAACAGACACAACATTGACAAGAACAACGCTTAACTGTCACTGTGTTACATGGCAGAAGGTATCGCAGCACAACCACCATCTGTGATTTACAGGAGACATCCGTTGTCTCGTCGGCCTGTACAGCAACACATGATGTCTCGTCCACTTGTTCGGCTGTCCCTGTCCACTTCATACATGCAGTCTAATAGTTGGTCCTATGGTGATGTCCCTTTGAATACGGGCTGAGCGCCATAGTGCCGCTGAAGCCGAGCATCGCCCTCACACATCGTCTCAAAAATACACCGGAGTATCCCCGGATTCAGACCGCCGACTCGTCGTGACCCCGCAGTGCTGTCTCACATTTCCCACACAGTTTAATACAAGTGATGATCCGACCGAGTACATACCTGTTTTCGTTTGCGTACCTCCGACATGCTTGTTAGCAACTTCTCACACGGCGCACACGTGAGGACGAAGTCACTCGAGTCATGACTCATCACGCCGCGCCGCACACTACAGCCAATAGCTGCGAACAATGAAATGACGCTGTAGCGGAACGAACCATATATGTCCATAGCAGTGCCGGTGGGGATAGCCCTACCATAGGAAAAATATTTTTCTCCGTCCACTTCAACGGAGAACATGCTGAGCATGCGCAGTTCAATTTTTCAAGTCCCAATACACACTACCATTAGACAGGTGGGGCTAGCTCCACTTAAAGCCATTTCTAGCCCCACCAGCCCCCCTCAGGCTGAAGAAGCAAGCTAGGGTCGACTAAAAATGAACTAAAAGCGCCAAACATATTATTTTACAGTACTTTATGGGGAGATTTTTTTGAAATATATATATTTTAAAAAAAATGTATATATAATTTTTTATTTATTTTTTATTTATTTTATTTTAATTTTAATTTTAATTTTTTTTTTTTTCTTGTGAGAGAAGGTGGGGCTCTGCCCCACCTGCCCCTAATGACCAGTCGCCACTGTGTATGTGTCATTCTTTCACAGGTTGGCACTGTGGCTTAGGTGGTGCCTGTTTAGTAAACAGGAGATCCTGGCTTCAAATCCCAGCGGTGCCTTTTGCGTCAAATCACAAACAAACACAACGAGACTTATATACACACCAGTATAGAAGGTCTGTCGTGTTTGATGGTCATCAGACAAGTTAGCGCATAGGAACAGTTTGATCTTCACTGTGTACTTGTTCTCCTCTAAAAGGCCCTGCTGGGATTCGAACCCAGGATCTCCTGTTTACTAGACAGGCGCTTTAACCATCTAAGCCACAGCGCCCACATGTGCATGTTTGTGCGTGTGTGTGCACACGTGTGTGTGTGTGTGTGTATGTCTATGTGTGAGTATACCTGTGTGAGTATAACTGTGCGAATGTGTGTGTATGTTATAAATATGTCTGTTTTGTGTGTGAAAAACCGAAAGGTTCTGGGTTAGATCCCCCGATGTCCACAGTCTACCTGTAGGCATCCTAGAGCAAGATGGCCCCTAACCCCTACCTGCTCCTTAATGACCTGTCTCTGTACTGTCTAACCCCTACCTGCTCCTTAATGACCTGTCTCTGTACTGTCTAACCCCTACCTGCTCCTTAATGACCTGTCTATGTACTGTCTAACCCCTACCTGCTCCTTAATGACCTGTCTCTGTACTGTCTAACCCCTACCTGCTCCTTAATGACCTGTCTCTGTACTGTCTAACCCCTACCTGCTCTTTAATGACCTGTCTCTGTACTGTCTTACCCCTACCCGCTCCTTAAGGACATGGATCTGTACTGTCTAACCCCTACCTGCTCCTTAAGGACATGTATATGAATTCACTGCCAGTCAGTTGATTTGGATAAAAGTAAATAGAAAAAAATGTAATAAATAGTAAATAGTACTCTACAAAAATAAGAGCGAGAGTTAAATTACAGTAATAGGAGGTGATTTAGACCTGGCTTCCATCATATCTGACGGAGACCGGGGAGGGGGGGGGGGGTATGAATGGATAGTGTGTATGAATTACACACATTCACACACAGACACACACTCACTCACTCTCAAATGTCCATTCACAGAAACAGAGCACTCACATGCTAAATCACCACTGAGCTCTAAAGCATGTTTCAGCACTGTCATCTTACAGTACTGCGTGTTTTTCAATTTATTGTGTCTGCATTGTAATTCAGGTAATGTATTTAATGTTACGTTAATGCATGTACACATATTTGGACTTTCATACATTTTGGAATGGAATAATACATAGTCTATGGAACCAAAACCACGATTTTGCGAAGGGCTTGTACATCGTGACGTCACGCCACCTCCATTTTGGAAGCATAGCAGCATGGTAATGTTAGTTATTATGTTGGTAGTCATGTTTTTTTGTGGTCGTTGTTTAGTAATTCATCATGAAATGATTTGTCATCATGGGGAGACATTGTTGTTTGAAACTGCCACAGTGTTTCTCATGCCAGATGTGGCAAAACAAAGTTTCCATTAGCCTAGGTTACTGTATATTTACGTTGATTTAGGATTTTACAGTACTACAGCTCTCTTGAGTCCTCTCAATATGGTGGAGTATCGCCAACAAAAACTCCCATGATGCATTCTGATGTACAAGCCCTATAGGTTTGTGTAACAGGTACCTTAGGACGCTGCATGCTAGAATCCTATGTCGTGGGAGGGTATACATGGGAATGAGATTCTCATTAGTTCACATTAAGTCACGTTTGTAAGAAAGTGATCCTTGACACATGTTGCCGTTGCCCGCGTCGAATCCAGTTCGCAAACTTGAGGTAGGAACCAAAGCTGCCAAGTGTCTATGTAAGGGATAATTTATAGCGAGCCACTAGATTCTATGGCTGTAAATAGTGTCCATAGCAACGGTCTGCTATTCATAGCAGCGTTCTGCTGGTCAGAAATACCTTATGCTAAAGGAGATAAGAAAGGAAGCATTGAGGCACCTTTCCTTAGCATTTAGAGAATTTGACACGCTCTTATCATGGCTGCCACTTAGATACTTCCGGGTCATTCACCAACTTCCTAAGAAAAAGACTATTGGACCGCAGCCTTGGAATCCATTTTGCATCTCTGGAAGCACTTTGGGCGGGAAGTAATTTAGCTATTATCCCTAAACTGTCTTCTCATCTCCATAATGGGGCTCACATTATAGCTGGGGTGTGTGTGTGTGTGTTTGGGAATGTGAATCGTGTGTGTGTGTACTGAACACTGTCTTTAAAACCCTAAAACGTCCACAGACGCACGTGCATGGATGTGCACAGAGGTGTCTGTCAAAATGCTCGGACTCAACGTGCACTGAACCACAGAGTTATGTGACCTCGCTGGTCGCTCACTCAGTGCCATGATTGGACCGAATGTCTCAGAAATCTGAATGAATCACATTTCTGTTGATTTGCACTATTACTTTGTATTCATAATTTGTCATACAGTGCGCAAAAATATGATGATATAATACTATAGTGTACTATTCTATGTATATTACGGGTAGTCTGAAGAAATAACCATGTCTCCATCACTAGGCCACCAGAAGCTTTTCAAAGTAAAAGCGTGCTGCTTGATTTATGATGACTCAGCCAGGGGTTTGTTACCGAAGGAAACCACATGCTCTTACTGCAACACTCCTCTGATCGTCCATACTGAGCTGTCCTATATATCCAACATCTGGTTTACATTGGGACTGTGTATGTGTGTATGTGGTTGTTTAGGTTTTTAATGTGTTTTCTTCTCATTTTTTGGAGTCTGGTTTGTGTTATTGTGTGTGTGTGTGTGTGTGCGCACACACATGAGTGTGCATTTCGTGGTTATATAAGAGTCAGTGGTTACATGCAGTACATGTGTTGTGTGTGTGTATCTGTTTATGTATGTATGACTGGTGTGTTTGTGTGTGTGCGTGCGTGTGTGTGTGTCTTCCACACAAACAATGACCGTATTGTCACAGCAACAACAGAGAAAATAGGCATATAAAAAAATAGTAATAGATAGTTAAATTATTTCTCCCTCCTCTCTCATGACTGACTTCCAACTACGGATTATTGAGAATGGAATTACACACACACACACACACACTCACGGTCTTGTAGAAGGGGCTGCCAGAGGCTACGCTGGGGTAGATCTCAGGCTATTGTGATGTTAGAATAACCAACACATTCCTCCTGACCAGACACACACAATCCTCCCTCCCTCTCCTCCTCTACCACCTCCTCCTCCCCTGGACCTCCTCCTGGCTGGGTGGGGGGATCTCCACAGAGAGTCTAGGAGGAGTATCAGAAAACCAAAATGAAAGGAAAGCTTGAGATAATAAAGATTAATCAGAGAACGATGTCTGGAGGGTAAATATGTTTCCTTCAACCCTTCTCTGTTTCCCTTCATCGCTGGTCTCACGCACACACTGAGCTGCAACACACTCAAATGCAGGCTCTCTCACACACACACACACACATGCCCCCCCCCCCCCCCTCCCACACACGCACACACATACACATCCATGCACACACACAAGAAAAAAACACACACAAACACTCACCCACACACAAACACATGCATGCATGCACATCCAGAACACACACACACGCACGCATGCATGCACACCCACAAGAACACGCACACATCCACGCACGCGAAAAACACACACACACACACACACACACACACACACATACACACAACACACAACACACAGATCCACACACACGCACAAGAAAACACATTACACATGCACACACACATGGGAATTAAAAATCTTTGCTCCAACAGTTCTCGTTTATCCATAATATTTGTCTAACTGTTGGTGTGGGTGTAAGTACATGTCGGTATGTCGTGTCACAAACCAGTTGACCAAACACTACATTTACTTATGCTATGCTAGCCTATGCTTCTCAACCGAGCCGGGAGCTGAACCACGTCGCCCCGTCACATTTCCCTTCACGGCGCCAGCCTCTCTCCACTCCGTGCCCACTCTTCCTAATCACCTCCGCCGCTGGCACTGGACCTCCTCGGCGCCGGGCTTGAGACCCCCCCCCCCCCCCCCCTTTCTCGACCTGCCGGGCTCCTGCGTGCGTAGCCGCGTTAACAGCCCTCTGGTGTGGAGCTAACTGCGTCTTTGGAGCGATGAATCGCTGGTACTGTGCTGGGCTGCCCGCCCCCCCCCCCCCCCCCCCCCCCCCCCCCCCCCCCCCCCCCCCCCCCCCCCCCCGCCGGGGAGAGAGGTCTTTCTGGGGTCGCAGTGATGGTGACGCGGCCTTGGACCCGGTTCTGGCTGCTTGTTTACTTATCGCTTACGTCACTCACGCGGAAATATCCGACACCATGTTTGATAAACACCTGGTTTGTTTTGGAGTGATTCAGAAGATTCAGGGTTTTAGATAGAACTGGACTGAAATTAGGCCTCATTTCCTGCCTGTTGTCCAAATCAGATATGCCTCATTCGACGTTAAACATACACACACACACACCGACACACACACACACACAGCTATATCTGGTGTGCAGACAGAGGATCATGTGTACGGTAGGCTGAACGTTCCTCTCTGGGATATCAATGAGGAGACTCCTGGGGTCTCGAACCCGGACACTTCTCAGACACAAGGAACATCCCACTGTCTCTCTTCCTCTTTCTTATGCCCTCTCGCCCTCTCTCTCTCTCTCTCTCTCTCTCTCTCTCTCTCTCTCTCTCAATCCCTCTCTCCAAAGGTTATGGGTTTGATCCCCAATGTCCACATGTGCCCCCTAACCCTACCTGCTCCTTAATGACATGTATCTGTCTGATAAATGACATCAATGATATCCAACAAAGTGTAGTATAGTATGTAATAGAAGGTCGTTAGAGATGTTTGAGGGTGTTTTTCTTACCTGTTAGCGATCAGGAACATCAACAGTTTATAATGCGAGGCGTAGACAGGAGTTGCCCGCTTCTCTTTTCATTTCAAGATTGCCTCTACGTTCAACGTTCAGCCCAGAACCTGGAAACAGGCCGGGTCTGTAAAGTACCAGAGGTACGCCCCATGGCGCGCCCTGCAGTCTGCAGAACCACCTGGAGAGCAGGTCCTACTGGAGACCGGGTCCAGGTTCTGGTAGCACAGATGGAAACATCGTTGTGGGAAACCTTTAACTTGGTGACAGTATCTGGGACTGACTGTGAAGAAGTGGTGAATGGACACACACACTTTTTTATGCTTGTCAATGCAGTTTTGATCCTGACGGCCCGGAGAGCTAATATTCTTCACACTCAGTCGTTATTTTTTAAGTTACAGTAAATGATGGGATGTTAGAGCTCAGTGCTGTACATTTTCTTTTGAAGAAAGCAGAAAAGAGAACAGAGACGAGAACAGGAGAAAGATATATATATATATACAGAGAGAGAGAGCACTCTAAGGAGACTTTTATAGATGTGAGATGTGAGAGGTTGATGTGAGAAGAAACAGAGCTTTAAACACTACCACATGGTGAGCATAGTGGTGAAGAGATACTGACTCTCTCTCTCTCTCTCTCTCTCTCTCTCTCTCTCTCTGTCCCTCTCTCTCTCTATTTCTTTCTCTCTCTCTCTAGTGGCAGTGTGTATGTAATAAAAGAAAAGGAGAGGAAAAGTGAGGAAGAGCGAGAGTCTCTGTCCCACTCAACACCACATGCACACACACACACACACACACACACACACAGCATACAAACTCACACAGACCATAAACACAACAAACACAGCAAGAGAGCAGAGAGCCAGAGCACGACTTCCAGAACCCACTGAACTGTCGTGATGATGTCATCATGATGTTATGATCAAACGCTTCCTCTGCGTGTGTGTGTGTGTGTGTGTGTGTGAAAAAGGGAGAGAGAATGTCTGTGTCACTATCTGTGTCTGTCGCATATGTGTATTGGGCTATGTGAGTGTCCATCTGAATGTGTGTGTGTGTGTGTGATGTTTGCATGTGTGTGTGTGTGTGTGTGTATGCATTCATGTGTGTACATGTATGTGTGCGCATTTGTGTGTATGTGTAAGTTTCCATGTGTGCGTGCATCTGTCTGCGTGCGTCTGTGTATGTGCTTGTATTTGTGTGTGTGAACAGTTCCTCTGTGTAACAGTCCAAGGTCTTGCTGTTTTTAATAACAAGCGTAACTCTTAACTCAATAACAAAACCGAGCGCTGGCGTCGGCCGCAGCAGAGCTCTGCTCCCAGCGTGTCCGGCGCTGTCTCCGACACCGTGTGGTCGTCAAGTATTCATTTAGTATTCCTGAATACAAACACAAAGACACGGCTCGGCAAAACCACTGACTCCAGTCTGACACAAAGTGTTACACAGATTTGAATGTGTGTGTGTGTGTGTGTGAGTGGTTTGGCTTCTGTCCTTCTTTTCTAAGTGTCCATCGGCCCACACTAGGAAGAGATGCTGAAATGACTTCAAATAAAGAAATATATATATACATCACTTCATATATGAAGTTATTATTCCACAGTGAATTTAGACAACCTACTTGCTTGTCTGCATGAATGCATGGGTGTGAATATGTATGTGTGTGCATATGTGTGTGTGTGTGTGTGTTTGTGTGTGTGTGAATACATGCAAGTATGTGTGTGCATGTGTCTGTGTGAATACATGCAAGTATGTGTGCCTGTGTGTGCATGTGTGTGTGTGTGTGTGTGTGTGTGTGTGTGTGTGTGTGTGCATGTGTGCACGTGTGCATGCATGCGTGTGTATGTGTGTGTGTGTGTGTGTGTGTGTGAGAGTGCTCCTGCTGTCTCCACATCAGCTGACCCCTCAAACGAACCCTGTGACCCCTAAACTCCCTGACCCCTAGACCCAGGTGCCCCCTGCTGGCCCCACCTCAGATCTGGGGCCCCTCTGAACTTGTGGATTATAGGGGCCCCTACTTTACCACCAGTAGCCATTACTCAATCTCCCCTATAGTGTCTGCTCTATAAAGTTATAGGGCTTGTACATCAGAATGCATCATGGGATTTCTTGTTGGCAATACTCCATATTGAGAGGACTCCAGAGAGTTGTAGTTCTGTAAAATCCTAAAGCAACGTAAATAAACTAGGCTAATGAAAACGTTGTTTTGCCACGTCTGGCATGAGAAGCGCTGTGGCGGTTACAAACACAACAATGTCTCCCCATAATGAGAAATCATTTCAAGAATGATGACTAAAACAATGACCAAAAAATGTGAATTTGAATCCATAGAGTTTAGTGGAAGAAGTAGATGGGTTTGGAGCAAGAAGGGGAGGGGTCTGTATAACAAGGGGAGGGGTTTGGGCATAAGGGGGAGGAGTCTACTCATCCATCATAGCCTTTAGCAGCGTTATGTAAGAACACAGGAACACTGTGCCTGTCACTAGTCAGACAAGCTTGGCCTGCAGCTACACACACACACACACACACACACACACACACACACACACACACACAAATGCATGCATACACACACACACACACACACACACACACACACACACACACACACACACACACACACACACAAGCCACATGTATGCACGCACACATATATACATATACATGCACAGACATGCCATGAAATTTGCATAAACACACACACACAGAGTGTCACTCACACACACAATACACATGTATGCACACACGCATATGTACATATACATGCACATACATGCCAGCATATGTATGCAATTTGCATACACAGACTCTCACTCACACACTCACACACACACACACACACACAAAGGACTGAATGTTAGTATAACCACATGCACATGTATTGAGTGTCGTGCACATAAGGAGAGCAGCAGCTGCTTCTAGCAGCGTGTCCACCAAGTCCACGCAAGCACTTTTTATATTCTTCATGAAGACATCAAGAGAAATCATACGGGTTGTTACGGGTTGATTTGTCAACAGGTACTACTGTAGTACTGGGGAAATACTAAATGTCATATGTAGTGCTACTGTACATTTACTATCTAACTCAGAACATACTATCCAACTCTAATGTACATTTGATATAAGCTCTGTTTTACAACTTACTCAGCAAGATCCAAACCACGAGGCAGGATTTCATGGAGAAGGAAAATAAAACTTTACTAACAGTAATGGTCATTGTTGAAATTCTTGGCGTGTGTTTGTGGACTGGCTCACAATGTGGAGCAAGCATGTGTGTGTGTGTGTGTGTGTGTGTGTGTGTGTGTGTGGCTTTGCCTGGCTCTGGTTCACAGTTCTTACAAGTCGTGGCATTTTTAGCACCTTATTAAGCACATGCACCACACCACAAACACACACACACACACACACACACACGCACACACATGCACCACACCACAAACATACACACACACACACATGCACACACACATAATTGTGTATTCCTGGCTTTGATTACAGTTAAAACTGTATGTAAAGTTTTATGTAAAGTTAAAGCGGCAAAAAAAGGCAAAATGTTTTTTAGGCAGAAAACGGAAAAAGGAAAACGGACCCATATAACCAATAACTATAAGGTAGCTTCAAAACTACAAATAACTCGCTGACTTAACAGTTTATTCTGTCAACAAGATCATTATAATCATACGCTCATATCCATAAAAACATGTTTCCATTACTTTCCTACGTACACTGTGCTTACACTGTTTTTCAGTTGCACTTCACCATCTCGAATTTGAGTGACAGATCTGGCAGCCGACTGCCTCTCTTTAGTAGAGACTCGTACAACCATCCGTACCAGTAAATCCTCTGGCAAAAACAACGATGAAGCCGTTCACGTGTTGAACGACACTGACACCTAGTGGCGCCACGCAGTTACATCAACGTGACTTACATTTAGAAGACGCATTTGTTAATCAAATAACAGAGTAGGCTTACCACCACACCTTAGACAGTCAAAACAGTTTGTCAACAACAACAACAACTATACACGTTTAACTTGTAAAAAAGCAGGGGGACAGGTTATACGGGCCCTATATAACAGCCCAAACCACACAGTAGATCAGGTGAGAGTTGTAACGGATGACTTGTCTGTATTTCCTGTGCTCGGGGCAAAATACGAAGACTTTTCAGCCACTAATATCTATGTACGCATTTACAGATTGGTCTACACATTTACAGATCTATGTTTTACACATTTTCAAACCTGATTGCATACACACAGACTCTGAATACACATTTGCAGATTCTTGTACACATTCACAAATCTCAGTAAGCATTCGGTATGATTCTTTAACGCATTTGAAAATCTGATTACGCAACACGGATTGAGACACACTATTCACTCACGTTTGTAAATAGTTCTGCTACAATAATGCCCCATAGGAGCCACTATACTACTGTATCAGCTTAATAAACACACTGGTATCTCACACACACACACACACACACACACATGCACATGTACAGTGTGTGCGAGTGGTTCCCAACCTGAGCCTGTGACCCCATTTATAGTTCTGAACATTTTTGCGACCCCCACACTGCCACACACATTCATGCTTTCACCCAATCAGCATCTACCCGTAATATCAGTGTGTCCCAGTGAATGTATGCATAAATTGCATATCATACCTATCATATCATTTCAATCCAGGGCAGGAGACAGGGGTCTCTATAGACCCTCTAGTACACAGTAGTACAACTAGCAGTAGTACACACTACATACCATAGCAACACTGATCTTAAGCCTCTAGTACATAGTAGCACAACTAGCAGTAGTACACAGTACATACCATAGCAACACTGACCTTAAGCCAGTCCTGGGGTGGTGTTGGTGGGGGCGGGGGGGCATGGCCTGTAGTGGCCCAGTGCTCCAGGAATAGCATCATCGCTGGAGCCGACCAATCAGGGCTCAGTGTCCGTGATGTCATCGCCGCGCGAGGCGCCGGTGAAGAGACAGCTGAGGCCAAGAGTCACATGGTCCAACATGCACGCTGAAAAGACACGTGCACAGTTTACTTTGGAGCATATAGAGTTAACTCAACACCTGAGCCATTCATAGTCGGTTAACAAACACATTCATCCAAAGTGACTTACAATAACATTCATCTAAAGTGACTTACAATAACGTTCATCCAAAGTGACTTACAATAACGTTCATCCAAAGTGACTTACAATAACGTTCATCCAAAGTGACTTACAATAACAGCCATTCAAAGTGACTTACAATAACATTCATCCAAAGGGACTTAAACAAATAACATTCATACAAAGTAACTTGAACAAATAACGTTCACCCAAAATGACCTGAACAATAATGTTCACCCAAAGTGACTTGAACAATTACTTTCATCTAAAGTGACTTACAATAACGTTCATCCAAAGTGACGTACAATAATGTTCATCCAGTGACTTGAACAAATAACGTTCATCCAAAGTGACTGGAACAAATAATGTTAATCCAAAGTGACTTACAATAACGTTAATCCAAAGTGACTGAAACCAATAACATTCATCCAAAGTGACTTGAACAAACAACGTTCACCCAAAGTGACTTGAACAAATAACGTTCACCCAAAGTGACTTGAATTATAACTTTCATCCAAAGTGACTTAAACAAATAACGTTCATCCAAAGTGACTTACAATAACGTTCATCCAAAGTGACTTGAACAATAACGTTCATCCAAAGTGACTTACAATAACGTTCATCCAAAATGACTTACAATAACGTTCATCCAAAGTGACTTGAACAAATAACATTGTACCAAAATGACTTGAACAATAATGTTCACCCAAAGTGACTTGAACAAATAACATTCATCCAAAGTGACTTACAATAACTCTCAACACCCCTTCTGTTGTCTGTCTAGTGGTGGTGTGACAGGCTATCAGATTATCAGTTGACTTATCTTTACAGCTTTTCCCTCAATCTTCCTTTGTCATGTCATTTTCTGTCCTATAAAGACGTATTGATTATCTCACATTGGCTATTTGAATGTAGCTTCGCTTATTGATATCACAGAATCAGGTTAGTGCTGAGTAGAGTGCTACGTCATCCATGTTGGGTGTGAAAGGGGAATGTGACGTCATGCCCGCGACTGTCACTGGGCCCCCCGGGGTTGGGGGGGGGGGGGGGGGGGGTGGGATGGGGTCGGCAGGAGGAGGAGGGAGGGGGGGGGCGGCGGAATCTGCAAATCAGATGAAATTCAACCCTTCGTACTCTCCGGTGTACGCGCACCGCACGAACACGAGTGCAAGGGCCGGCGAGAGCACGCGAACGCGCAAATTGCAGTTGTTGAACTTCTACCGACGTGCCGTGGAGAGACGTGTTGTGGTTGTAGGAGAGACTCATTCATTCAGCTGGGAAACAGACACTACAGACACAGAGACATATCCACTACAGACAGGTACACATCCACTACAGACACAGAGACACATCCACTACAGACACAGAGACACATCCACTACAGACACAGAGACACATCCACTACAGACACAGAAACACACCCACTACAGACACAGACACATCCACTACAGACACAAGGCTGTTGTACAGACAGCACAATCTTCAGCACAATCTTTACGAAATCCTGACTTAAGGTAAGAACTTTAAGACTGTATTATATTATATATATTATTATTATATTCATTGTGGTGAAACTTGGTTTTCTGTGGGTTGGCTGATACGTGAAAGAGGTCTCCAATATTATAAATAACGACTATTATTATTATAAATAGCCTAGCTAGCCTGACACCATTGACAGGCTAGCTAGGCTACTTTCACTAAATCTGTTCACTAAATAACAACCAAGCGGTTATTAACTCGTATCCACTTTCTTGCCATGGCCTACTGACATGCAGACCTGTCGAAAAACGCCGTCTGCTATGAACATGTCACACTCTGTGACTCTGAGGCTAATGTTTTTATATTTAAATGACGATACATGAATCGTAATAACCGTTATTAATACTGACGTGTTGTGTTCACATACCGCGCCATTCCTCCTCCAGTCCAGCAGCGGCTCCTCCCCTCCTCCAAGGGGGCGGGACTATTTATATTCCAGCCAATCAGGCTCCGTCTAGCTGTGTCACCATTGGTTACAGCCGCGGTACTATTATGGGGTGCATTAGTATGATAGTTTGAAGTCGCTTTCGCTTCGTGGATCGATGAGGTGAACCTGAAGTGGAGGCGCGCGAGATGCGTGGATTCGCGCATTCACGAGGCGCGTTCATGTCGCACGTGTCTCTCGCGGCAGCGCGCGCAGGAGAAGAGGCTCAGACCAGTACCGTCTGGAGTTACTGGGAGGAGAGACTGGTTTGTCTGATGAGCGATGGGAGACAACTAACACAGTGTCACTATTCATTACTACTACTACTACTACTACTACTACTACTACTACTACTAATAATAATAATAATAATAATAATAATAATAATAATAAAATAGAGTTTGTAATTGCTTCACTGATCTAAATATGTGTGTGTGTGTGTGTGTGTCCTGTTCATTTCCATGAATAGTCTTAGCTATACAACAGTTAGTTCCAACCAAGTCATCTGATTGGACAAGAGGCATTCCATGAGTGCTGATATTCAGTATAACAGCACTGGGACTTTTAACGTACACATGTATCCCTCCGCTTTACAGGTGCTCTAATAACTTACCCCAGCCTAACCACCACCACCACGACCCGCACCACCACCCTCATCAACCCCTCCACCACCACCACCTCCTCCACCACCACCAACTCCTCCACCACCACCATGCCCGGCGAGGACTCCCAGCCTCCCCAGGCGAGGCAGAGGAAAAGGGCCAAGAAGGGCCGGAGCTCCAAGGCCAAGGGGAGGCCCCCTGCGCTCGGTGCCCAGCCACAGAGCTCCCTGGACGGGCAGGATGACGAGGAGCCGGTACTCCCCCCTACGGTGGTCAAGCCTCCCCCGTTGGGCAGGGGGCATGTGGGCCTGCAGGCCCGGATGGAGGAGGAGTCGTCGAGGGCCGTGTGTCTCCAGGTGCTGCTGCCCTTCTTGCTGGCTGGGATGGGCATGGTGCTGGCAGGCATGGTGCTGGACAGTGTTCAGGTAGGAGGACGCAGGTGTGTGTGTGTGTGACGTGTGTGTGTGTGTGTGTGTGTGTGGGGGGGGGGGGGTTGTGGGGGTTTTGTATGGGATGTGTGTGTGTGTTTGTGTGTCTGGAGTGTGTGTGAGAGATGGCTAATGGTGAGAGGCTGTCCTCGACTAGCCCTATATCCTTGGATTTGGTTTGCAGCCAAATTTTCTCTTTCACACGCACACATACATACATACACACACACACACACACCAACACACCCACACACACGCACACACACATACACATGCACACACACACAAACACACACACGCTATTAACCAGCCAAATTTTCTCTTTAGGTAATCACACGCACACACACACACACACACACACACACACCAACCCACACACACACATACACACTATTAACCAGCCTAATGACAGCCAGCATTTAGCATCCACAAGAAATGGTGGATGACTTGATGAATTTAATTTCATTAATACTAATAATAATAATAATTATTATTATTATTAATAATGCATTGATTAAACCAAGCAGTGGTCTGTATAGTGAGGTCTGAGAGGTCTTTAAATGGTTCTGAACCAGGATGACGTCTTTACAGTAAGTGTTTCCCATGAGTTCCTTGAGAAGCATGGGGGAAATTAACATGTAGTACCGCTGCTGGCCACAGGGGCTGCTCTGTTGGAAATAGACACATGTTAAGTGTAAATGTGTTGTGTTTGGGTGTCCCAAAAAATACACTTAGTTATTATTCTTTAATCCATTCAGAGAGAGAGAGGGGGAGACAGCGAGAGAGGGGGTGAGAGAGAGGGAGAGAAAGGGAGAAGTAGGGGTAGAGAAAGGGGGGGGGGGACAGAGGAAGGACAGAGAGATGAGTGGAGAGGGACAGGTTATCCTGGGACAGGGGATGAGAGCGAGAGAGAGAGAGAGAGAGAGAGAGAGAGAGAGAGACAGTGAGCAAGAGAGGGAGAGAGGGAGAGAGAGAGAGAGAGAGAGAGAGAGAGAGAGAGAGAGAGAGAGATGGAGAGAGAGAAAGGGGGGAGAGAGTGAGAGAGAAGGGGGAAAGAGGGAGAGAGAGCTGCATTCAGCCGGTCGTCTCCCAGACAGTGCAGAGCAGACAGCTTTTCCTCTGCTACGTCACGACTGGAGCAGGACTCCACTGGTGCTGAAATGATAGAGCAGAGAGAGAGAGAGAGAGGAGAACGAGAGAGGGTAGAGAGAGAGCAAAGAGAAAGCGAGAGAGAGGAGAGAAAGAGAGAGAGAGAGAGAGAGAGAGAGAGAAAGAGAGGAGAGAACAAGAGGGTAGAGAGAGAGAGAGAGAGAGAGAGAGAGAGAGAGGAGAGAACGAGAGGGTAGAGACAGAGAGAGAGAGAGAGGAGAGAACGAGAGGCTAGAGACAGAGAGAGAGAGAGAGAGGAGAGAACAAGAGGGTAGAGACAGAGAGAGAGAGACAGAGAGAGAGAGAGAGGAGAGAACGAGAGAGGGTAGAGAGAGCTTGCCTGCATGATGCCCTGTGCGGCTGCATTCCCTCCTTCGCCTCCGTCTTTCCTTTTTTCTCATCCCTCCTGAAGAAACACTTTTATTTTCCCTATATCCTCTATATCTCTCTCCATTGGTGTCGGTTCTGAAGTCGCAGTCTGTACTGGAGACAGACCTCGGTCCTTACACGACTACTGCTACTTATACTCTTAGAGAACCGCTCCCCCCCCCCACACACACAGTCATGGCTCCTGACGGCCACAGACGCCTGCTATCGTCGGAGATGTTTACCTCCTGGTCGGAGGTGACCAGCGGTGGATCCATAGGAGGCGTCGAGGAAGAGGAGCTCATATCCAACTTCAGTTCCTCCCAAGTTTAGCTGCAGTGGTTTTACTGGACTTCATTTTTGGACAATTTTGGACAGGAAGCAACTCACGATTTATTACACTCTTTGTATTTTCCAGAATGATTTTTCATCAAGGAAACTATTTACTTTAAATGCCATCCCAGTTCAAGCCTACCACATTTCGGGGATAATTAAAGACCCCATCTATCTATCAATCGATCGATTCTGACGGTAATGTTTATTTTCTTTAATGGAAGTCAAAGTTAAACTCGCTTGCTCACTGTCGGGTTTGTCGTGTCAGAGTTTGTGGAGGAACTGACGAAAAAGAGTAGTCATCAGTGTGAACCACGCATCCAGGAACCTCCTGTGAATGAGAGAAAAAGAGAGGGAGAGAGGGAGGGAGGGAGAGAGGGGACACCTCATTAAACCTGTGACTCAGCTCCGTATACGGGGGGTGACGCACCTCAAAGTAAATCGTCTGAAACGTCAGACTCTCTCTGACACTAATCTATGAACACCTCTCTCGTTATTTTGTATTATTTGACTGCTAAACTACTTAACGTCTGGGATGTCTGAGGTAATATGTATATATATATATAATATATAATACAATATAATAAGTATATGTATGTATAAAGACTTCGTACTTGTTTGATCTGTGAAACCTGATTGCTGTTTAATCACAGAGCTGTGTCCAGTCTGGCCTGAGGAAGGTAACATCCATTGATTTATCTTCTCTCTCTCTCTTCATCACTCACTTTGACGGCCTGAGTCTACCCTCCATCGACTTTTTTTCTTTCACATCCTAATCAGCAAGATCAAGATCTTCCCTTCATCACCTGTCAGAGACTCTGGGGTTTTTGACCTCAAGTCAACCGAACTAACCTTTTTTACTTCCTGGACTACCATGGGCTAAATCGACGTCTCTGACAACTTGAACCCAAAAACTCACCCCTCTCCTCCTCGCCACCCGAGCCGAGCTGACGATGGTGGTGACACGTCTAGAGGTGGAGCTCTGCTACCAGGGCAGGAAGTTGAGGGGCGTGACCTGGAAGTTGACCCGCTCAGAGCATGGCTTCCTGCCGGAGAGTTCCTGGCTGATCGCGGCGCAGGTCATCCTCCCGTTCCTGGTGTCCGGTCTGGGAATGGTCTCTGCCGGCATCGTCATGGACCTCATTCAAGTATGGACGAAGAAATATATATCGTTAGCCACTACTCTGCTGGTGTAGGATGGCTGGCTGGATGGGTGAATGAATGAAGAGATGATACTGGGCAGCAGTAGCTCAGGAGTGGGTTTTTGGGCAGTGGGAAGGTCGCTGGTTTGATCCCCGGCTCCTCCTAGCTGTCGGTTACGCTGTCTTGCTCAAGTGTCGAGTTGTCCTTGAGCAAGACACTTAACTGCTCCCGACGAGCTGGCTGGCGCCTTGCATGTGACACCGCCGTCGGTCTATGAATGTGTTTGTTGAATGTGAGGCACTAATTGTGAAGCTCTTTAAGTGGCCACAGGTTAGAAAAGCGCTCTATAAATGGAGTCCATTTACCATGATGGAGGGATGTGAGAAGAGTTGATGGATGGCAGGATGGGGGAGGGAGTTTAAGTGCTTTTTTGGATTAATATGTGACGTTGAGTTTGTATGGTTGAATAGGGCCTGTGAGAGAGAGAGAGAGAGAGAGAGAGAGAGAGAGAGAGAGAGAGAGAGAGAGAGAGAGAGAGAGAGCATTTTAAGATTAATTATCCATGTTTACTAAATGAGCCGCTTGCCAAAACTCTGCCGGTGCAGAATGAAATATCGGATGGATGATTGAGTGAAGAGATGGGTGGATGAATGAGTGAAGAGCTGGGTGGATGGAGAGATGGGGTTAAAGTGCTTGTTGGATTAGTAGTACAGGGACATTTTGAGAAAGAGGTTAAATGTGTTTAATTATCTATGATTCACTATCTACATTTACTCTGCATTGA
>JAOPHQ010002571.1:262500-270000 GCA_030340625.1 Merluccius polli
TGTGTGTGTGTGTGTGTGTGCAGCATTGGGGGGTGTTCCAGTTGATCAGTGTGTGTGTGTGTGCAGCATTGGGAGGTCCTCCAGGTGATCAGTGTGTGTGTGTGTGTGCAGCATTGGGAGGTAATTCCAGTTGATCAGTGTGTGTGTGTGTGTGTGTGTGTGCAGCATTGGGAGGTATTGCAGTTGATCAGTGTGTGTGTGTGTGTGTGTGTGTGTGTGTGTGTGTGTGTGCAGCATTGGGAGGTAATTCCAGTTGATCGGTGTGTGTGTGTGTGTGTGTGTGTGTGTGTGTGTGTGCAGCATTGAGAGGTATTCCAGTTGATCAGTGTGTGTGTGTGTGTGCAGCATTGGGAGGTGTTCCAGGTGATCACTGAGATCTTCATCCTGGTTCCTGCGCTGGTCGGCTTGAAGGGGAACCTGGAGATGACCCTCGCAGCTCGGCTCTCTACCGCCGTACGTATGCACCCCCACCCTTACACCTCCCCAGCCAGACACCCCCACCCTTACACCCTGACATCCCCGTACTTCCTCCTCTAGTCCTCTACCCCTACACCTCCACGCACTCCCCCCACTCCCCCCAACTCCCCCCACCCTGACACCACCCCCCATTCTCTAGACTGCCCTGCGGCCTTATTTTAAAAGTGACCTATAAAGAACCCACCAGGACTTTATTCGGTAAGCATGTACAAAGACGTTCTTAGATTCATCTTTATACTGATGCGTGAGTGTTGCTTTGTTTCCAGGCCAACACAGGTCAGATGGACGACCCTGATAAACAGTGGACCATGCTGTGCAGCAACCTGGCTCTCATACAGGTAATGCTACACAAACAGCGCTAGCTGATTATCCTGGCTCGTATACAGGTAACGCTATGCTAACATAGCTAGCTGATTAACCTGGCTCTTACACAGCTAACGATATGGCTAAGCTAACCCAGCTAGCTAATTCACCTGGCTCTTATACAGGTAACAGGTAACATAGCTACGCTTACACGGCTAGCTGGTTAACTCACCTATCTCTTATAGAGGCCACAGAGCTACACTAACCCAGCTGTATAATTCACCTGTCAGACAGGTAACACAGCCACGAGAGACAGTGCTGCAGGTTCAAACATATCGAATGCAAATCTGAAGCTACAGCTGAAAATGAATGAAGTCATGACGTCTCTCACTCAAATATTCATTATTTTATTAAAATATGTAATATCCAACCCCCCCCCCACAGGTGCAGGCCACGGTGGTGGGCTTCCTGGCGGCAGTGGCAGCGGTGTGTTTGGGGGCGGTGTCTCGAGGGGGGGTGGAGCTAGACCAGGCCGCCGTGCTGTGCGCCAGCAGCATCGTCACCGCCTTCGTAGCTGCGCTCTCTCTCGGTCAGTTACTCTCGCTCTCTCTCTCTCGTGTTCTCATAGGCTGTCAAACTGCTTATGAACACAGCAATTTTGACAGGGTACAGTATAGTCCCAATACTGGGTACAGTATAGTCCTAATACTGGGTACAGTATAGTCCCACTACAGGGTACAGTATAGTCCCACTACAGGGTACAGTATAGTCCTAATACAGGGTACAGTATAGTCCTAATACAGGGTACAGTATAGTCCCACTACAGGGTACAGTATAGTCCTAATACTGGGTACAGTATAGTCCTAATACTGGGTACAGTATAGTCCTAATACTGGGTACAGTATTAGGACTATACTCTAAGCACTTTAAATTGTAAATTTAATTGCACTATGTCCTTTTAAATCATGATTTTATGCTGCTCTTATAGTACTTTATTTCTTTCTATTCTTTTATTCTTGTATTTTTTTATTGCTTTTTATTACTATTATTATTATTCTAATTTGTATTTCAATTCTTATTGTTCTATGTAAAGCGCATTGAGTTGCCATTGTGTATGAAATGCGCTATATAAATAAAGCTGCCTTGCCTTGCCTTGCCTTGCCTTGCCTATAATATAGTCCCAATACATGGTACAGTATAGTCCTAATACAGGGTATAATATAGTCCCAATACATGGTACAGTATAGTCCTAATACAGGGTACAGTATAGTCCCACTACAGGGTACAGTATAGTCCTAATACAGGATCTAAGTTGAGGAGTATAAGTCAGTATACATCAGGGGTTTCACTCTCGAGGTCTGTTAGTCTCTCTCATTAGTGATTAGTGATTCTCTCTGTCTCTCCCTGTTTGTTTTCCTCACTCTATGACCTTATCCCTCTGTCTCTCTACATATTTCTCTCTCTTTATCTCCCTCTCTCTCTATCTCTACTTGTCCTTATCCCTCCTTATCTCTGTCTTCCTCTACCCTCCACCTCGCTCTCTTGTCTTATCTCCCCCCAAACCCCACAGGTCTGGTGATGATCGGGGTGATTGTGGGGTCCAGGAAAGTGGGGATAAACCCCGACAACGTGGCAACGCCCATCGCCGCCAGCCTCGGTGACCTCATCACCCTGTCACTGCTGGCGGGGGTCAGCACCACCCTCTACCAATACAGAGGTACGTAGACGGCCTTTCAACCAATCAGATCACTCTATATCTGTACAGAGCTATGTAGACCCCCTTTCAAACAATCAGATCACACTATCTGTACTAGGGATGTCCCCGACTAAGAATTTACATAGTCGAATCTGATTCGTCAAGTCTTGCCTATAGTCGACTGATCGTCGAATCATGTTTTTTTCTTTTTTTTTGCTCATTGATCCATATTCTCATTTGCGACATTGGCTTCCATTTTTTCCACACCAGACTAAAGAGCTGAAACACTCAATTAAACAATTTTGATTGCAATTTCGAGGCCGTTTGGCGGTGGTGTGTTTTGGACTTTCAAAGCCGAACGGCGCGTGCCAAAACAGCCGCGGGGTCACCCCTAATCTGTACAGAGGTACTTAGGCCCCTTTTAACCAATCAGATCACTCTATACCTGTACAGAGGTACGTAGACCCTGTCTCAACCAATCACATTACACTATACCTGTACATTGGTATATAGTTTCAACCAATCAGATCACTCTATACCTGTACATAGGTACATGGACCCTGTTTTAACCAATCACGTAACACTATACTAGTCCATAAGTCAGTCGTTTTATGAACCTATTTTGATCAAAAACACAATATTAAACAAATGGCTTGCCGTAAGAGGTTAATATCGCACATTTAATCTTACGAAAGTAAAAACACATTTATACACACACATGTACACACAGACACACACACACACATTATGAAATTGTGTTTAATGATTCTTATGGAGAGGTTTAACTCGCAAGTGGGTTGATTACTACCTGCTGTGTGTTTTATTAGTCAGGCTGTGGTCAATCAGTCCTGTGTGTCATACCTGCTCTTGTCCAGTAGGGGGCAGCAGAACTCTGCTGTTCTATCACTGGTCCAACGGTTTAAAGAGGGATAAGTTCATGTTAATTCTAGCAGATATACATCCACAGAGGCATGGCATGCTATGGCAACATGTACTTAGCATTTAGAAAAAGTTATATTTAATCCAAAATATTTAATTCATTCAAAGCAGCCAGAAAAACACTGTGAGAGATTTTTGGCCTTTCCTGTTAATGGTAAACAAGCCTTTGTGTGTGTGTGTGTGTGTGTGTGTGTGTGTGTGTGTGTGTAGACATGTGGTACGTGTCCCCCCTGGTGTGTGTGTTCTTCCTGTCTCTGATCCCTGTGTGGGTGCTGGTTGCCCGGACGAGCCCCCCCATTCGAGAGGTGCTGCGCTCGGGCTGGCAGCCGGTTATAGTAGCCATGTCTATCAGCAGGTACACACACACGCGCACACACAAACACGCACACACACACTTACACACACAAACACGCACACATACACGAACACACCGATCAGCAGGTACATATACACACTAAAACACACCTATCAGCAGGTACACACACATACACCCCCCCTATCAGCATGTACACACACAAACACACACACACACACCCCTATCAGCAGGTACACACACCCATATCATCAGGTACACACACACACACACACACACCTATCAGCAGGTACACACACACACACACCTATCAATAGGTACACAGGTGTTTACTTCTCTGATGTCATATGTATGGATGGATGTATGTATTTTTGATATTTTGATGTGTTTACTTTCCAGCATCGGCGGTCTCATTCTGGACAGAACCGTGAGCGATCCCAACTTCAAAGGCATGGCGGTGTTCACGCCCGTTATTAACGGTAAGATCTTAACCAACGATCACAGAGGACGCCACGTTCTGCCCAAATAAGGCTTTCCTGTTCCATCGTCTCGCCAGAATCCACAAGATAAATACTTTAAAAGGCAAAGTCTAATTTGTTCTAAACATTTCATTTCAAACATTTTTAAATAAGGATTTTTTTTTAATTCAACGTGGAGCAGTTTCAAACTGCATACATTTCTTTAAAACGTACAAAAAACAACTTTAAAACATTCCTTTACATTGGTCGTAAAAAAAAAAGGAAAAAAAGGAGGAAAGAAGCCAACACATGTCTTGGAGCATGTGGTCTGGGTGTGAAGTGATGCATGCTGGGGGAGTTTGAAGACCTGGGGGGTGAAGTAAATAGGGGACGGCCCCCTGGAACTGGAGCCACTACCAGGGAGAGGACGAATATCTCTCTCTCTCTCTCTCTCTCTCTCTCTCTCTCTCTCTCTCTCTCTCTCTCTCTCTCTCTCTCTCTCTCTCTCTATCTCTTGATGGATGTTCTTGTTGTGGACTGTTTACACTCCTATTCTCATTTTACCTCTTTTGTCATTCTCCTATTCTCTCTTGTCACAGAGCGAGAGAGAGAGAAAGAGAGAGAGTGATTGCATCTCATCTCGTTCACCCTTTCTTTCTGTATTCCTCCCCTCTCTCCATTTCTCTCCCCTATCTCTCTGTTCTTTCACTCTCTCTGTACCTTTCTCATCTCTTCCACCTCTCTCTCTCTTGCTCTCTCTCTCTCTCTCTCTCTCTCTCTCTCTCTCTCTCTCTCTCTCTCTCTCTCTCTCTCTCTCTATCTCTATCTCTTGATCAATGTTCTTGTTGTGGACTGTTTACACTCCTATTCTCATTTTACCTCTTTTGTCATTCTCCTATTCTCTCTTGTCACAGAGCGAGAGAGAGACAGAGAGAGAGAGAGAGAGAGCGATTGCATCTCATCTCGCTCACCCTCTTTCTCACACACTCTTTCTGTATCCCTCCCCTCTCTCCATTTCTCTCCTCTATCTCTCTGTACTCTCTGTTCTTTCACTCTCTCTGTACCTTTCTCATCTCTTCCACCTCTCTCTCTCGCTCTCCCCCTCTCCCTCTCCCTCTCCCTCTCCCTCTCTCTCTCTCTCTCTCTCTCTCTCTCTCTCTCTCTCTCTCTCACCATCTCTGTATCTCTTCAGCCTATCTCGCTCCCTCACTCTGCTAAAGTCTGTTTTGGATTTCCACCTCCCCTCCACAGACCTTCCTCCAAGGCTGGTGTAAAATGGTACACTGTGTACTGAAACGGCTCCAGCCCTTCCCACTAGCGCCCCGATCCCGCTCCATCTGCTTAACTTTCCAATGCCTAGATAAGATATTTAATGTGTTACATAATTTGGCTGAGTTAATCTCCTGTCATCACCAAAGAAGAATAGATGTACTTCCAAGGCTGATTAGCACAATATGCCTTCAAACCCATATTTCTCTTCTGTGTTCCTTCTAAGGGTTTCTCCCCTTTGGGTCTGCCGAGTTGGTTCCTTGAAGTCCTTCATGGGGCTTAGGGTTAGGGGTTTAGGGTGTATGATGTGGGCCTGTGGAGCCCTTTGAGGCTGTAACTGTGATTAAGGGCTATACAAATAAAGTTTACGTGACTTGACTTGAAGAACAAACAAATCGCTTAACTCACGTTACCAGCAGCGCAGTATCAGGCGCACTTAATGGGACCATAAAGCGTCTGTTAAAGGAATAACAGTGTTTTGGTGGGTCTACCCACATGGGCAACACGCTGCGTAGCGGCCGCAGGTTCGATTCCCACCCACGGTTCACTGTTATATGGAATTCCTTTCATAACACTTTTCTTGTCCATCTTCACTGTCCTGTCCATAGACAAAGACACAGAAAGCCCATAAAAAAAAGAGGCGAAAAGTGTTTCTTATTCTAAACATAACTCCAACTCCATAAAACCAATAGAATGAACTCATTGCCTCTGGTTGGAGGGTATACCAGAACCAGACCTGAGTCAGCAGCAATATGTTTAACATCACTCCCATATGGACTTTACATCGCGGGTCGGGTTTCACCGGGCCAAGACCTATAGATGAGTTTTTAATCTACTTTCCATATTATTTCCACTGGCTCACGGCCACGACAGTCCTGAGGGTAGCTGGGGTCATCCTGAGGTCGAGACCCTCAACTCCCACACATGCACACACACACACACACACACACACACGTTCATGAAGTGACAGTAGCACAAGATGTTTATGTCGCTGTTTTGTCGTAACGTTGCTGTGGACAGAAGTTTGCGAGCGCTGTATTATGTAATTATGGGTTCCTTTGAGCGCTGCGTATTATGTAATTTTGGGTTCCTGCTGGCTCAAGCACGGCGATTAAAAAGGAGGTTTAACTGTAACATGATTTACAAACCGCTTATCCTATTATAATGACTTTCTGGTCCTTGTTAAATTGATTGATTGTGTATTGATTCATTTAAGAGTAGCTACTCCCAGTCAGACATAATGTATGAGTTAGCCAAATTTCACATCTGAGATTTAGAAAGACCATCTTATCTTCAACGTTTCAGTAAATATGAATAAAATCGCGACTTCAATTATCTGGTTTGAAGTAGCTTGTGGAATACAAATGAATGGAAGCAGGAGTGTGTGGAAACTAATTAGTAGACTCTGAATAGATGAAATAATTGGTAATCCTGTGTCCACATTACAGTACTGCACCATATCCCAGCACGCATTGCGGCCCGTGGAGACTCACAGACAACCGAAAGGAAATGACATGCTTGAACAAACTAAAGTTGGAGGGAGACTTCTTGTTGTGAGGCAGCAGTGCTAACCACGGTGCCACTGTGCCACCCTCAAAACGCAATCTTCAAACCGAAACAGGAAGTTAGATCTCCCTCCTTATCCCCGCAGGTGTGGGGGGCAACCTGGTGGCCATCCAGGCCAGCAGGATCTCCACCTACCTGCACTTCTGGAGCATCCCTGGAGTCCTCCCCTACAAGATGAGACAACACTGGCCCAACCCCTGCATCTCCTTCTTCTCCTCAGGTCAGCACACATACAGGACACTGTCTAACCCCTACCTGCTCCTTAATGACCTGTCTCTGTACTGTCTAACCCCTACCTGCTCCTTAATGACCTGTCTCTGTACTGTCTAACCCCTACCTGCTCCTTAATGACCTGTCTCTGTACTGTCTAACCCCTACCTGCTCCTTAATGACCTGTCTCTGTACTGTCTAACCCCTACCTGGTCCTTAATGACCTGTCTCTGTACTGTCTAACCCCTAATAAATGCCTAATAAATAAA